>ML777809.1:442605-484694 GCA_009831015.1 Picea engelmannii
TTTCTTGCCCATGAGGTAATGTCTCCATTTCCTTAAAGCATGGACAACTGCTGCCATCTCTAAATCATGAGTGGCATAATTCTTTTCATGCTCTTTCAGCTTTCGAGATTCATAGAAAACTACAAATCCTTCTTGGCTGAGAAATCCTCCCAGCCCCTCCTTACACGCATCTGTGCATACTACATAATCCTTACTTGGATCAACAATCTTTAGGATTGGAGCACTAGTGAGTAGCTGCTTCAATTGATGGAAGCTGTTCTCACATTGTTCAATCCACTGGAACTTCTTCTCCTTCTTTTGCAAGGAAGTGATAGCATGAGCTATCCTTGAAAATCCAACTATAAACCTCCTATAATAACCTGCCAGACCCATAAAGGATCTAACTTCTGTCACATTTCTTGGTGTTGGCCATTCTTGAATGGATTTTACTTTCTCAGGATCCACGACGATCCCTTCCTCGGATATAATGTGTCCCAGATAATGGATCTGCTTTTGGTAAAATGAGCATTTGCTCAATTTTACATACAGCTGGTGTTCTCTCAACACCTGCAGCACCATTCTAAGATGTTGTTCGTGTTCTTCCTCTGTCTTGGAGTACACCAAGATATCGTCCAAGAAGACTATGACGAACTTGTCCAGATAATTTCTGAACATTCCATTCATTAAGCACATGAAGATAGTAGGCGCGTTGGACAGTCCAAACGGCACCACAGTGAACTCATAATGACCGTACCTTGTTCTGAAGGCAGTCTTGCTGATGTCTTCATCTTTTATCCAAATCGAAGATCTATTTTCGAAAATACTTTGGCATCCTTTAACTGATCAAAAAGATCATCAATCCTTGGCAGAGGATATTTGTTTTTGACAGTGACTTTATTCAACTGTCTAAAGTCGATGCACAGCCTCAACGTCCCATCTTTCTTCTTCACAAATAGGACTGGGGCTCCCCACGGTGATACGCTGGGATGAATATACCCTTTCTTTAACATCTCTTCGAGCTGCAGTTGCAACTCTTTCATCTCTGGTGTGCTCATCCTATAAGGAGCTTTCGAAACTGGAGCTGCTCCAGGCATCAGATTTATAGAAAAATCGATGTCCCTCTTTGGAGTTAGTCCAGGCACCTCCTGAAACACGTCTTTGAATTCTTTGAGCCCCCTGTGGTCTTCCAGATTTGAGACCACATCTTGGAATACTTCTTCCACCCAGGTTGCAAATAATTGACAGCCTTTCCAGTAACATTTCTTTAGCTGCATAGCTTAGATTTCTCTAACAGCTACGGCCCTGGGAATTCCTTGGACTGTTACCTGAATTCCTTCTTCGTTCAAGCATGTGAACCTCTTATTTCGGCAATCCAAAAGGGCATGGTGCTGGTCCAACCAGTCCATCCCAATTAAGCAATCATATGAGCCTAAAGGCAGAATGTTCAATTCAGCCTTAGTGCTCATTCCCTTCATGTCCACTGAACAGGACTTAACCAATTCAGTGACCTTCCGCTTGGTCCCTGTGGCTAACTGCACTAACCAAGACTTCTCATGTTTTCTGAGTTCTGTATGGCTCTGTGTTTTTCGGGTGTCCAAACTTTAATTCAGTTATTTCGGAACTTTCAGTTTCAGAGTTTTGCAACTCCTGGCATCGAGTTTTACTATCCTCTCAGATTCCCGATCTCCGATAAGCCCTTTTTACGTGCTAGTCCTCCTGAGCCTAGCTCTTGAAGCATATGACCATGCGCCAAGACCGTGGCCGTTTTCCTCTCGTGCCTACTCCTATCGGGGTTTTGGCCTTTGCGCTGTCAATAGACGCATGTCCTCGCAACTCCCGATTCTCCAATATGCCTTAGTCCTCCAAGCTCAGCCCTGGCCTATGTGACCGCTGACTCGTGACCCTGGCCTTATCCCTTATCGGGGTTCAGGGTTTCGCAAATATGAATGCTCCAAAGCGCTTGACAGCGGAAATCCCTATTTCCCGATTTCCGATGGGCTCCGTCCATGCTAGCCCTCCGGGCTAGAGCCTCACCATACAACCATACTATATGACCTTAATCAAACCACTCATCGGGGTTCGACAATTTCAACRTCATGCTCATACGCTCACGGGATCTCCGATGGGTCCCAGTTGTTGCCTTGTCAACAATCCTTTCTCTTGTGGCTATAAATCTGCCACCTGTCCTCTTGACAGGGGGTGTGGCCCCCACGCACCTAAGCCTTATCGGGAAATCGCGTATCACGATTTTCCCGTGCTCGAAACCTTTGCCTCCGAGTTCCGACTCCCTCCAGGATTCTAACACGTGTCCTCCCGAGATTTACGGCTATGATCCCTCCTCGGGTTTTCGAAATCACAGGGTCTCGATTCTCTTGAGTTCTAATATCCCGACGCTTCTTCGGGACTTCTCCTCTACCCATGAGGACTTAAGTCCTGCGCAACTTCTGTCAACTCGAACGGTTGACGGGTAAACCACAGGGATTGTACGACTCACGATCCTCCCGAGTTAAACTCCTGTGTAGCATTCGAAAGTTTTGAATCTTGTGCACGTTCTCCAGATCTGACGGTTACAAGGGTTTGCCTGCCCTCCTGAACAGATCCGACGGTTCTCACACCATCAGTGTAGAAACCTGTCTGCCTGTGGTCGTAGACCATACCAGTTGCAATTTCACAACATCGCTCCACCTCCTAAGCTTATAAACGTGGTCGAGCGACTACTTGACGCACTGGAACAAACCAACGTCCGAAATTGTCCAGTCCAGGCCCAATTTCTCCTCACATTTTCGGTCCAAAGACGACTCCACTGGCCCATCTAGGCTCAGTGTCGAAACCTTGGCTCTGATACCAATTTGTAGTGTACCAATTTCTCTGATACCAATTTGTAGTGTACCAATTGCTCTGATACCAATTTGTAGTGTACCCGTTCACTACCGAGGTTTCCAAACCCCTCAATTTACCATTATACATGAACGTTTACATAATTGGTACAGGATTTATAAGCACATGTATTTAACATAATTAAACACACCTAATTCTCAGAGTAAAACATATGGGTACTGCTATAATTAAACCAGTCATGGCATTCAACAACACTTCATTTACACACAGCGGAAAACATGATAATATATACAGCACAGTCGTGCCAAAACATGTTCAAAACATAATTCAGAATACTTATCTTGTATCAGCTGGAGAAATCACCAACCAAGTGCAGGCATTCCATGAACCTCCCAGCCTTAGACCACACTGTTCATCCGCTCAACAGTAGGTCACCCCTGAGCTGGGACCGAGCTCCACCCCCGGGCAAGGAATCTAGGCTCAGGCTGAGGTTACAGGGAAGACAACACATACACATTCAACAGGAAGAAGCTCTCCCAGAAATCTCCATGCTCACTGCACACAGACCCTCATTCCCCACATGCCTGTTCCACCCCAGGAGAGTGCACCTTCTTTGTCACCTAGACAGTCCTTCGGCTGCCAGTCTCCCTTACCTTGGGTTATAGGAACAGGCCGGACCGAAATTCTCCGGGCTCTATGGCAGCTACAAGGATTTCTCTCAGGAGTTCTCTTCTCCCTCTGCGCACTCTCTCTCACCTGGAGGAGTTGCTCACAGGCCAAAAAGCCTCACACAGTCCAGCACTGCGTGGTCACAACAATCCACGCAAAACACAGACAAGTGCTTTCCAAAACAGTTCAGCTGTCACAGGATAATCTCAGGCATGATTTCGGAATAGAAGCTCCACGCACAGGTTAGCTCAGCTTTTCCCAAACAACCAGGGATTCTTCCAGTCGAGTTTAACACAGGCTTAATGCACACACAGGTTTTCTCAGAGACACGAGTTACTCAGAGTCAGACACAGACTCCACAACTCTGGACATGGTGTACACGATTTCCTCCAGACCAAACATAGGCTTTACAGCTTCCAGAGATAAACCAGGGTATTCTGGCAGATGGCATACCAGTTCCACACACAGAGGTTCGGGTTTGAATGGAGGAAGATCCCCCACCCACGGTTCAGCTCGGCGCTTATATTTTCATGCACCAGGGTTGACACTTATCACCCTGGGAACTACATGTGTTCCATCCGTACGCCTTCCTACCACCACTTGGGAAATCACGTGTCCTTCCAAAAGGACTTAGGATAAAATAATATATACATGGATCTTTTTGGAAATAATATTAAAATATTATTCTAGGCCTTAGCGCCCTAGTCTTATCCCCTAGGCTCAACACTCAGCCCCTTTCCCACCTCCAACCCCTAATTCCTTGCCCACTCTATGGACACTCATTCCCCCATCACCCATTCATCGTGGTCAGTCTGCACTGGCGGTGTTTATAATTTATTAATTGATCTGCATACATACAAGTACATCAATAGGCTCCTGGCCTTCCACACTTAGGCTCCCTGGCCTAACAAAATACATAAGCCTATAGCTTATGAAAAACTTGGCTCACCAGCCTATAGAACATATTTACAATTCTTTGCATATATCATGATCTGTAACGGGGCTCGGCCTTGGGGACACTACATTTGAGGTGTCCAATAATGGTGGAAAATATGGCCGAAGGAGGTCCACATTGAACATTGGGTGTAAGCCAAGGAAGGGTGGAGTGTTGAGCTCAAAATCATTGCTATCCACAACCTTGGTGATATTTTAAGGCCCATAGTGAAGTATGAAGAGCTTCCAATATGGTCCTGTAAGGCACTCTTTCTACAAATGTAACCAAACTTTGTCTCCCACCTGAAATTGGTGCAGTACCCTTTGTTGATCATGGCATTTCTTGTACTTAGCGTTGGCTTTCTGCAAAATCTCATGGACCTGTTGGTGGCTTTGTTGAATCCGCTCAATGAATGTAGTGGCTTTGTTAGTCTCAGACTGAACATGGGAATATTTTGTTTGTATCTTCCGCTGTGATTTTCTTCTTGCAGTATCTATTGTTGTGATGTTCTTCTTGCATGCTGTGAGGATGACCATATTCGAAAACTGATCAACTACCACAAATACAAAATCATTTCCTTTCTTGGTGGATGGAAGGCTAGACATGTAATCCATCGAGATGGATTCCCAAGGCTTCTAGGGAGTAAGAAGAGGGGTGTATAAGCCTTGCTTCTTAATGGATGGCTTGGCAATGGCATAGGCAGTGCAAGATCTGATATACTTGCCAACGTCCTGTCAAAGTTTTGGCTAATAAAAATGTTTCTGTAGAATGACCACAATTTTATTCTCGCCAAAATGTCTTACCATCCAATAGTTTTCTCCTCCAATAGTTTTCTCCATGCCAAAATGTATTTGCACGCTCACTTGAAGGAACAAAGAGATGGCCCAGATGGCATAACAGTCCATCCTGATTGTGAAAATCAGTGGCATTCATGCCAGTACCTAGGAGATGATAGGTGGTGGCAAAGTCTGGATCTTGTTGATAAAGTTGGGTCCACTTAGATGCCTCATGTCCACAGGAATAGAGCACGGTGGTGAGTGCAACCACGGGATGTCGTCTGAGGCATTCAATGACATGATTTGTGCTCCTTCTCTTATACTTGATGTTGATATGGAACTGCTGCAGGTAGGTGGACCACTTCTGATGGTGGTCATTCTACAGATTCCCCCATGTGATTTGTATGAACTGAATAGGCTTGTGATCAGTGTGGATGATTATCTCCTTTCCCAAAATCTAATGTTTCCATTGACTACAACTTGTACAATGGAATACATTTCCTTGTCATAGGTGGGGTATTTTTGAATAGTATCTGTTATCACATATAGTTGTCAAGGGAAAGAGGTCGTCCAAGTTCGTGGTCTACACGGGAAGCGTCCAAGTGCATCATGCAGAGAGACTAATTTTGGGATTAAAATACAAACATACAGGTTGAATTTTCTCAGTGGAGGAGATTCCATTCGAGGTCTAGATTCGCAGTCCTTAGGCAATCAGGATCATAAATTTGCGTGAATTTTAACGTTAGACAGAGGTCCAAGCACCCGAAATCATCTAGAATGTTCAATCCAGAGGGGCACGTGGCAGTAGATAAGCGGAATTACGATTTCACGAGTTGAAGATTTCAGCATGGAGCAAGGCGCAACTTCCCGAGACATGAAATCATGATACAATCTAGACTGTGGATCTTACAGGTATAGGTGGCAGCCGATATGATGGTTCGCAGAAGTGAATTTCAGAAGTTTTGGGAGCAATCGTAACTTCCGTATACATAGCATATCCGACCGTTGATCTGAGGAAGGGCATTTTCGCAATATCGGGTATCGGGAGTTTGAAGTCGTGCGATGTGAAAACCCCCGAAACGCAAAATCATGATGCACCCAGGAGTTGGGCCCATGGTTATAGCCGGAGGTCATATGGAAAGCGGGTCCAGGAGGAAAGGTTGGTGCCCATAGCGTAGAGCAGGCCAAGGTGGAGTTTCGAGGAAGAAATCGCAGTGGTCGGATGCAAAGTAGATATGACCGTCGATCTGAAGAGGGGAGATTTCACAATATTAGGTATCGGGAGTTTGAAGTCATGTAATGTGAAAACCCCCGAAGCGTGAAATTATGATGCACCCAGGAGTTGGGCCCATGGTCATGGCCCAAGGTCGCATGCAGAAAAAATATAATGAAGAAGAAGATGGCACCAGGATCTTTGGGAGCGTAAAGGAAAGGGTGTGGCTTTAGTTAGACTTGTAGCAAAAGCCAAGGATGCCCGTGTGAGTTAAAAAAAAAAATGAGACCATCATGGTTTCAAGGTGCCGGGTTGACTCGAAGGGCCACTAACAGCGCATGGTAGATCCCTATGTGTTAAGTCCCGTCCTGATCCTAATGAAGGAAGTTAATGAATAAAGGAGAGGTGGTTGAAACCTCGGCTCACTCCATAAATGGAAGGTATGGGAGGTCCGACCGTGGGGAATGAACCGTCAACCCATGGTACTCCTTCAAGCAGATTTTCCTGCAAAACCCATGCTGATCTGAGCTTGCACCTGACACAAGAATGCCTACACAGTCCGACGGAGCGGGCGTCGAATGGAAGCTTTGAATGCAAGGGTCCGATCATGCTCTTGGTAGTCGCAATAGTTTTGAGTATATATACTCAGTTTTGATATTTTGTTATGGTCGATGGTTGAGTAGTGCTCCCATATTGTAAACTTTTGATGAAGAAATTTGGTTCTCTGGTTATGTATTTTGATCTGAGACTTCTTGTTTAATGAAAGTCAACTTATTTTCCATCTTATTTTCTCTGATACTGAGAGAGTTCATGATTGACTGATTCACATGGATTGTTGTAAATGTATTATGATGAATGTTTTATTATAGTGATGTTATAATTTATTTTAGTTTCTTTCAACTTTGAATCCAAGAGGATCTTGTTTTTTGAGTTGTTCCTCCTTAGGCTGCTGGAAGACCGGATGTCCATATCAGACCTCCACATTCTTCTCTCTAGTTCTTCCTCCTACTCACCCTTACTACAACTTACTGACAAAAGTTAATCAAGACCTCGCCTGCTTGTGCATGTTGGTCCAATTTTCTGAGTTATAATGATATTATCTTGAGTTTTCACCCATTCGAACCCCTTTAAATTTATTCATTGTGACATATAAACTGATGGGTACTGGGATTACCTCTGTCGCAATCCAGAGGTGACTTCTGGTTCTAATAGTACCTAATAGTGTATCACTATGGTATTCTACTGGATGACCATGATGAGTGAGAACTATGCCTACAACGTAGTCAGATGCATCAGTATCAATCTTGAATGGTTGTTGCAAATTAGGTAAGGAGAGTACTGGAGTTGATCACAAGCGATGCTTCATATAATCAAATGCTCGTTGTTTTTCCTTCACCCACAAGAAATTTTCCCTTCCACCACCCTTGATCACTTGGCTAAGGGCCCATGCAATATGGGAGAATCCCAACACAAACCATCGGTAGAAGTTGATCAGTCCCATGAAGCTTCGAAGCTAGGTTAGTGTGGTCGGGGTTGGCCAGTCACGAATGAATTGGATCTTAGCTGGATAAACATATGCCCCATGCTCAACAAAAATGTATCCCAAGTATTGAACCATGTTCATGCCAAAGGAGCATTTTTCCAAGTTGGCATATGGCTTGTGTTGTCGTAGTGTGCTGAAAACCTGCTGAATATGCTGCATGTGCTCCTCCCAAGTTCTGTTGAAGATGAGGATGTCATCCGAATATACCACCACAAAAGAGTTGGTGAAGAGTATCAATACATCATCCATAAACCTCATGAAAGTGGTTGGTGCATTTGTTAAGACAAAGGGCATGACCATCCATTCAAAGAGATCTTCTTTAGATTTGAAATTTGTCTTCCATACCCAGTTGGTTCGATCAGAACCTGGTGGTAGCTAGACTTTAGGTCAATCTTGCTGAATAAATTTACCCCCTTCAGTTGGTCAAGAAGTTCATCAATTTTGGAAATTGGGTATCAGTTCCTGACTGTGATTTTGTTTAATTCTCTGTAATCAATGCAAATCTACCAGGTCCCGTCTTTCTTTTGCACCAGTAGAATCGGGCTTCTGCAACGGGAGGAGTTGGGTCTGATGTGCCCCTTTTGAAGCAACTCTTCGATTTGATGCTTGATTTCATCAGTTTCCATCAGTGAGTGATGGTAGACTGTTCTATAAGGTAGAGGTGCATCGAGGGTTAGATCAATTGGATACTTGACTTGGAAGTGCGTCGGTACCTCATTGGGTGAGGAGAAGATGTCTCTGTACTCTTCCACGATCCCGTCCACTTGCTTTTGCTGTGACGAGAGGCTCCCTGTAGAGGCCACAAATGTGACAATGACATTCTACTTATTGTGAGCATGGATTACAGAGAAGAAAAACTTCTCGGTCTATGAAATGACCTTATTGCATTGCTTAGCAGATATTAAAGAAATAGAAGTAGGCGACACTACCTATGGTATCCTGTATAATTTTCTACCCAAAGTAATAATAAAACTACGAGGTCTAGACTCATACACAACATGTCGCTTCCACAAATATTTTTGTCCTAAAATAACATCACAAACTTCATGGGGAGAAATATCACACAATACCTTGTATTTGGAAGGCTTGATTTCATAGGGAAGACGTCACTGTTGGCTGACATGAAGATAATTTCCTTGGTGAAGCCAACCGATGGTGTAGGGTTGCGGGTGTGGTGTTTTCGGTAGGTCCAGCCGCTTGATGACCAATACTGACATCAGGCTCTTCTGACTGTCGCTATCGACAATGAAATGAAGCAAATCCCCCTTTACCCACATCTGTGAGTGAAATAGGCATTCCCCTTCCTCTGGTTCTTCTAGCTCGCTTGGCTCGACTTTGGTGGTAGTGATAATGGCACTGAGTTCAACATCAATAATCCTCTTCCCTCCTTCTGGATTTGATTTGGAGTCACAATTGTCCCTTGACTCAAAATATTTTAGCTCGACCATGAGTGACGTCTTGGAGCGACATTCTTCGGTGTTGTGCCAAGGGATTTTATGGTATTCACACCATTTTCTTTTGTCCTTCGACTTCTCATTACCCTTCTTGTGTTGCAACTTGGACTGGTTTTCTTGAGAGTGTCCATATTTGCTTTGTCCCTTGTTGTGTGGGTTGGGGATTCCTTTTCCCTACTTCGGCTGTGAGGAGTTTGCAGATCCAAACTCTCGCCTCTTCTCCTTAAATTTCTGCTCGATCTTGACAACATATCTATAATTTGTACCTAATTATGTGATGTACAAAAAATCCATTTTTGTTTGAATGTATCTATGCAAAACACTGCGGTACTTGAGCACCATATGTCACTCATAGTCTTTCGTACCCAATTTGGTGAGCAAGGTATGGAAAATATTGGTGAAATCTGGTACTTTTTGGTCCCTTTCCTTATGCAGGGTGGTCCATCTAGTGTACTAGTCCTCGTAGCTTCCAACATGGTAATAATGTTCTTTAATGTAATCCCAAAAGGAATTCCATGTGGGGGCGACCATAAATATTGAATATTCCTCTATGTCCCTTTTCTCAGAGTAAGTATCCCGCTAATCCTTAACATGGGGGATGACCTTGAGAAGTGCAAAAGTAATATTTTCCCTATCGGAAAAATTATGGACCAAAAAATACCCTTCGAGAAAATTCAAACATTTATCTACAACATCAACATCTATCAGCCCTTCAAATAATGGAATATCAAAATTTACCTGTACCTTGAAGGGGGTTGCATGTCCTCTTGATGAAGATGATTCTTCTGTGGGAAATTGTCAAAGGATCCGTGCAAAGTTGTCCACCATTTCATTCCTTTTTCGTGCAAGGGATTCCTTGAGCAACATTTTAAAAGGATCTCCTGCTCCATCATATTTATTTTCATCCCCAATGGGTTTTTTTTGGGTGCGACGTGATCGATCTTTCAAAGGCTCGACTGGTTCGAGTCCCAACTTCTTGTACCCAGATCTTGTCGGGGACATGCATGAATAAAAATAAATGAAGAGCATATCGCTCTGATACCAATGATCCAAATTTATGAGAGGAACAAAATAAATAGCAGATTGAATACAATAAACACAGAGATACGGAGAAAAAAACAACTATCCAATGAATAATATCTTCTATTGAATAAATGAAATAGGCTAAAACTGTATAACTGCAAAACTAAAACAACTTACTCGAATGACATTAGCTATCTTTGAGAAGAGATGTGGCTGCTATGCACATCCATCTGAGAAGAATGATTACAATGAGGCTCCAGAGGCCTTTTTAACATTACTCATGAATGCAAAAACCCTAGACATACAAAATCCTAACCCTAGGAGACGAAACACCAAAAGTTATGTCGGCCCCAATGATTAAGTTGGTACCTCAACTTCCCGAGGTCGTAACTTTTGCATACGAACTTTGTTTTAGGTGCATGATAGCCCGTTGGAAATGTATTTTCAATAACTACACATTACACTGTCAAACTCTAACTCCATCTACAGTTTGATCGTGGCAAGCCAAAAAAACACTGTTTAGGGCCCCAAAATGGCCCTGGAAGTACAAAAAGATGTGTTGACATGAAAACATCCAAAATAAGCGTGTTGGATCAGGTGGGTGGCCACCAGTCTCCACCTGGAATATGTGTAGGGATTTAGATAGCCCCTGAAGTGTAGAACCCACACTTACAAAGAAGTACAAAAGAACGTGTTGAACTAAAAATTGTCAAGAGGAGCCAGTTGGAATAGGTGGGTGGCCACCAATATCCTGTTAAACCTAGGAAACCACACAATATTTTAAGATTGTTAGGGTGAGTCCAATCCTTCATAGATTTAATTTTCTTAGGATCCACCCGTACACCATCCTTTCCTACAATATGACCCAGCTATTCCACTTCATAGGTGTCGAAAGAACATTTAAAGTGTTTGAGAAAAAGTTTGTTCTTAGATAGGAGATCGAGAACTTGATCCACATGGGTGAGATGGGCTTGCCAAGTTTTACTATAAATGATAATATCATTAAAGAAAACTAAAACAAAATGATGAAGGTAAGGATGAAAGACATGATTCATGAGACTTTGAAAAGTGGAGGGTGTGTTACTTAGGCGAAAGGGATGTCTTCCTCTTTCATACGTATCTGGTGGTAGCTAGAATGAAGATTAAGTTTGGTAAAGTATTGAGCACCAATCAATTCATCCAAAAGGTCATCAATGATAGGAATGGGAAATGAGGGCCCAAAAATCAGGACACATGTTCTAAGTGTCTTATTTCTTGAGAACCATGACTACCAGAGAAGAATAAGGGATGGTACTTGGATGGATAACACATGCTTCTAGTAATTCTTGAACAATTTTCTAAATTTCATTTTTTTGGGCAAAGGGATGATGATAAGGGCGAACATTGGGAGGAAGACTACCTGGGACTAGAGGAATGGAACAATCATGGATGCTGCAGGAAGAGGTAAGTCCATGGGGATTCCTAAAAATAACTTGGGTGTCAAGAGAGTATAGATTGGAGGGTAGGGTGCACAGAGGGAGTCTCAACAACATGAATGGAATGGAGTTGGGAAATAATGCCAGAATGACTTTTTTTAGTATCTTTTCCATTCAGTGGGAACTGATGATATCAAGTGAACCTCTTGTGATTCCTTGGAACTTATATTGATGTCCCTCCTATTGGAATTGCATTGTTAGGGACTTAAAATCCATGAGGATGGGGCCGAGAGTGTGTAACCATTCTGGACTGAGCACAATGTCACAACTTCCCATGTTGATATAAAAAATATGAGATTTTAAGTGGTACTGACCTATTTGTAGGCACACATTTTCTCAACGCCCACCACATTTGATGGAACCACCATTGACAATCATGATTTGAAAATTGTTGACTGGATGGATATAGAAATTTATTTCCTGGGAAGTGCGACGATGCATACAATTATGGGCATTTCCAATGTAAATTAGGATTATGAATTTCCTATGCTTAATTTGTCCAATTAGCTTGAGGTTTGGGGAGCCGAGAAGACAGTGAGGGTGTGTAGGGAAATCAATAGTTCAACTTCTGGTGGATCAGAGGGAAGACTAGGATAATCTTCTTGGGGTAGCTCTTCCATAGGGGAAATTTCATCCTCCTCGTCAGAAACATCCTCAGAAACGGCCATAAAAATATTATGTTCCTTCCACTTATGCCTCGAAAAATATTTGTCATCAAAATTATAGCAAAGACCCTTGATTTGGCGTTCAACTATTTCTTCCCAAGTTAATTTCTGGATCTTGAGAGGAATGGCATGAGGGGTAGGATTGGTAGGTTTAGGTCGAGGAATAAAATATGGTTTTAGTTTTTGGGAAAATACAACTTGTTGTGCTTCCTTAGAATGTTTAGTAGCTTCCACCCAAGTCTGAGGGTGAGCCATTAGGACCTGGGCTCAAATTTCATCCTTTAGGCCACCGATAAAGCATTACCTGAAGAAGGCATTGGACACACCCTATGTTCTAGAATCCAAATGCTCAAAATAAGCGATAAATTATTCCACTGTGCCTGACTGTTTCAACTTAGTCAAACAAACCAAATGGTGTGTGTCTGTGTCAAAGCATTTAGAAATTTCAGCCACAAATTGTGTCAAAGAAACACACCCTCTGCATGGATTTTTACGCCATTTCCGCCATTTACAACGTGAAAGATCCAAATAGAGGACACCGTAACAAAATTTGGATAATTCATCAGTGATGCCATGCAAGGAGAAATAAGTTTCCATTTGTGTGACCTATCCCATGGGATCCAAGCCATTAAATTTGTACAACTCAACTTGGGAAGACACAATCCTTGATGAGGTTAATTGGAATGAAAGTCTTGGTAATTGGAAGAGTTGACATATTTATGGTGGTAAGGTTGTTCAAAGGAGGTAGGGCCTTGAAATTGAGTCATGAAGTGGTTCATATTTGTTGAGAGGGAGTCTATGGACTATTGAACACCTTGTAGATCAATTTTGAGGGTAGCAATATAATATTTGAGGGTAGAATTATCAGAGTTAAGGGTATCAATATTGGAAGTGAGTTCTTATATGGAATTATTGTTATGTTCATTGTCAACGAGCAAGTTGTTGAGTTCTTGGTTGCAGGTGAGAGCCATTTGGGGAGAAGAAAAAAATGGGCAGGTGGGTCTACAAAGAAAAAAGGTTACAAATGAGGGGTATCATGGTGGATGGGGTGAAGAGAGGAAGTCAATTGGATAGGTGGAAAACAAGGGTGCTCAGAACGGTGGGTGGGTCCATGGAAAAAATGTCTTACAAGGGATATGTAACATTGTGATCAAGACGAAGAGAGGGATCCAATGGGATAGGTGGAAAATAAGGATGTCAAGAAGGGTGGATGGTTCCACAAAAAAAACAAGTCTTACAAGGGATAGGTACTACTACGATCAAGGTGAAGAGAGGGATCCAATGAGATAAGTGGAAAATAAGGGTGTTAGGAAGGTTGGGTGGCTCCATGGTAAAAAAAAAAGGCTTACAAGTGATAGGTACCACTACGATTAGGGCGAAGAGGGGAATCCAATGGGATAGGTACCAAATAAGGGTGCTGGTAGGACCACTACCATTTTTTTTTTACTCCTACAGAGTTATACTCCGGCCTGAAGAATACTGCAATGAAGAAATTCCCAATGTGTTAACAAGAAAAGTTGTGTAGGAATTTTGCAACCAAAATGTAGGAGGCATGGTTGCGTTACAAGATATCTCTTCTATTCTTTTTATGTTCTATTCTGTTCCCACGGGTTGGGGTTTTCAGGGTTCCTACAAAAAATGGTTTTCCCTATGTTATAGCTCTATGATATACATGTAGGGTTGAACAATATTACTTTGCCCAATATCTTAGGGCACCAACTAGGGAGACTTGATCATACACTTAACCGTACTACTTGATTACTTAGGTACTAGAGATTATCTTCCCAAGTGTTGTTCTTGGTGTGACTATAATAGTCAGGTGGCTAATTTCCTGATCTAGAGCTAGTTTTAGAAGACCCAGAGGACTCCTAATATACCTAATGGTATGTGGGAGTGATGGTTGCATATATATTTGGTATGATGCGGTACTACTCAAAGGGGTACCAACATGAGTTACAGAGGTTTACAACAAGGTGATATGTTTGTTTCAAGTGACCCCATGAAACCATCTATATTTATTGCGTGTAATCTTTCCCAACCACAGTTTTATCCATTGAATGACATATCTCTGTGATTTAAAGACACCAACAGTACATGTCTCTACCTTGAAAAAAATTTCCCACGATTTCTACAAAGAAAAGAGATCTGATACCACTTGTAAGGTACCAAATGTATGATAATAATTAGAAACAAGAACATTGCAACAAATACTAACGGGACAACAAAATATAGAGAACAACAACACCAACAATGATACCTTTATTGATATAAATCCAAGTTCACTTGTCTCTTCGAGGGGGAAACCTCTAGAAAGGCATAGCTCTATAACAATAATTATTAAGACAAGACTTTCTCATTCCTTCTAATCCTATTTATACTAATTCTACCTTCTAATGAACATTCTAGAGGAAGATCTTTAGATGAAGCTTCTATCAAGTCTTTTTACATTAGACTTGTTCACATTATTAAATAGGCCTTATTAACTAATGTCGACCTTTATTACATGGAAAATATATTATTATACCTACATGAGGGGTTAGGGAGGTTAGATCCCTATCAAATAACCTATATAATGCACATGGTTAAGAAATTAATATTTTTCACTATTTTTTATCAATACCATAACTTTATGGAATATCTTATGATCTCTATCCCTAAGAGTAATGCCTAAATAAATGCACTTTGCATCTAGATTGTTAACATTTCAAGTTACACCACGTCTATAACAAACATGGGGCTAGCCTTCTTAATCCATATTTATTCCTTCACCTCTATATATGGTTATTATTTATTTGTTTTCATTTCAAAGTCTCCTCCCCCTCACCACCCTTCCTTGGAAAGTGCATTCCTCTCTTTCCCATCAATTTTGATTTTATAAATGAGATGATTCTACATTCATGACTTTTTCTTAGATGTTATCTATGTTGTACTGACCAGGTTGCTTGAAAAAGTACTGTAACCACTTCACCAAAAAAAACTCTTCTTCTATACCAATTATAACTTAATGAGAGTTTTTAGCCAAAACTAAATTTTCATCCAAATTTAATTATTAAATTTAAATATACATATACAATAATTTAATTTAAATAATTTATTAATTCATCTATACACATCTAAACATAATAATACAATGCAACTTAATATTTTAACAATGAAATATCCATAATTTCATCATATAAACACATTATTCAATTATTTGCAATAGAATTATACATGTCAATAAAATATTATTCTTTCTAAAATATATGCATACAAAGTTTGACTAAATAAAATAGACATAATTCCACCGCATGACCATATCATTCAATTATTTATAACAGAATTGTACATGATAACAAAATCTTATTCTTTTAAAAATTTGTGTATAAAGAATGGACTATGGAGGAGCAATTTTCCTCCTAAGTGGAGATATATATTACAATATCAATCACAAATTAAGTCACAATAAGATTAGAGAAAATGTCTTCCTAAATAGTTTCACTTTATTTGCTCAAGGAAAGATTCACAAGTAAATCCAAGGGATGCTTCCCCATACTCATGGATGGCATCCCAAGTAAATTCATCGATGTAGACTAGCATGGATGAAATTTCAAGTAAATCCATCGATGTAGATTAGTATGTTTAAACCAAAAGGATTCAAGCTAAGTTCTTGTTGGATAAACAATCTCATTTATACACAATACAAAAATAATTATGTATAACTTGAGCCATACAATAGTAGTTGTGAATGAATCCCAAAATATCACATGATAAGGTCATATGAAGGGCATGGATTCCCTCTTAGAGGTGAACCATTCAACTTCTAGGAAATCAAGTAGCTTTTCCTTATATCAAAGTTTTAAATATCACCAAAAAGAGAAGGGAATAATAAACCTGATTTGTTCTTCTTTCATTTTCTATATTGATTCGGGTTTTAGATCAAAAGAAAAGATTCATAGTCAATCTCTATGTCTTCTCTCTCTCTCATTTTATAGCCTTTTTAATTTAACTTAATCTATTTTTTTCATTATAATTGGAATATTTTATATTAAGAAAAAGTTGTATTGAAGCTTGTAGAGTACATCATAGTCTATCTCAAAGAAGTACACAAAAAAAGGGAGCTAACTTGAAGCGTGAATCTATACAACATAAGTAATTTTAGATACATAACATTCTAAAAAAGTCTAGTAGTATAGGTTCTATAGAACAAACCTAAAATCTTAAGTACTTTATAATACATATAAGTTCAGTAGAAGGCGTGGTGGTTGGTGACTTCATTCAGTGCTTCCTTGGATGAATCCAAATCTTTCTTGACCAATTCTGAATTCTCTAGGAGTTGATGTATTGTGTCTCCTTCCCTTGCTCCCCCATAGTTTGAATTATCAGATTGCACCTTTTTAGAAACCCCATATTGCTCACCCTTTGAAAAGTTAACTACCATGTTCCTACATAATTATTAATCTCTTTCTCATCAATATCTTCCTCATGCATAAGATTTGTATGGAATCTCTAAGGGGGCTCTGCAACTTTTAGGGTTTCTTCATGCTCCCAACTCTCGCCTTCCTAGACCATCTCTGACTCCCTGGGTATGCGCTGATCACCTCAACCCTGTAGCTCCGACCGCCTCAGATAATGGGAACAGAATGGGGGGGAGAAGGCCCCCTCTTACCACAATTTTTCCGCAAAATATCCAAAGAACTTATGGGCATGTAGACCGAACTTTGAGACACCATTGCACCCGCGAGACCAGTTTCTACAGGAAGAGATGGAAATTAGCAAAGACTCGAATATAGATGCTAATTCCTCGCATCCAAAAGCCGCTCGAGCCTGGATACATGTAAAATGTATCCCCCAATCCATGGTTGCGACCAGATGTATCATCAAAACCACTGGGATAGGGGAACACACGTAGTTCATGAGAGACCATGCCCTCATAGGAAAAATCCTAGGTCTCTGGCCCTCAGAAAATGACCTAACCAACTGGATCAAGGCATGGTGGAACCCCAAGGGAGACTACGAGCTCCAGTTGAGCTCCAAAGGTTTCTTTATAGTAATATTCTACAACCTGGAAGACAAGGACAAGATCTTTGAAGAGGGACCATATTTCTACAATTCAGATGGCCTCTACCTCCGCTTCTGGACATACCTCTTCTACCCAGAAAATGATAACTTTACATACGCACCAGTATGGATTCACCTCTATTCCCTACCTTAAGAGTTCTGGTTAGAAGAAATTTTACTCGTCATAGGAAATACCCTAGGTAAATATGTCAAATCTTCTGAAGCCACTAAACAGAGAGAATACACCTCTTCTGCAAGGATCTGTGTATATATGAACATCTCCAAAGCTCTGCCAAGCACATTTACCTTAGAATACCAGGATGAGGAATGGTCCCAAACCATAGACTATGAACACATTCCTTTCAGATGTCGAAAATTCCACGAACATGGGCACCTTTTCAGAGACTTCCCCCTCAAGAGCCCCCCCCCCCAAAGGGAAGCTGAAGAGAAAACAAAGGAAGGATTCACCCAGGTCCAAAATCAAAGGAAACAAACGCAAAAAATCCCACAACCAACAATGGAAAAAAGAACCCAAATAGAAATTCCTTTGAAGCCCTCAACCGCCTTCTAGAAGCAAAAGAAGTGGAAAACCCCCACAAGACTGCAAGGACAAATCCCACCAAGCACAAGAAAGACCAATTTCACCAAACCCCAACAAATGAAACAGATCCACAGACCCACCTAGGCAGAGGGAAGGAACCAGAAAGAGAGGAAGATATCGTCATGGAAATGGATGAGAAGAACCTAGAATAAATCGACCTAGACAGGTTAGAAGAAGCACTCAACAAGAAGGATCTTCAAACCCTACCAGAGGACCAACTCAGGAAAGTTCACAAAGTTTTTATGGACTCATCAACAGGGGCTACATCAAGGTTGGGAATCCACATAGACCCAAACCAAGATCCAATAAAACATCCAAAAGAAAACAAACAACGAGGAAGAAAATCATCTCATCAACTAATGAAGGAAGCAAAAAACTATATGATCAACTAGGGACATATTCACAAGTTCTCAGAGAGCTCCTTTTCCCACCCACCTAACTGTTAATTATGAATATCCTCACCTGGAATATCAGAGGTCTAAATGGAATATCCAAGAAAAAGATACTTTGAAACTGCATCAAAATGGAAGACCCTAATATACTCCTGATACAAGAGACAAAATGTGCAAGGAAAACTATAGAAGACATCCTCAAAAGATGTTGGTGCAACTATGACTCCTATCAAATAGACTCAAAGGGGGCTTCAGGGGGGCTGGACATCCTTTGGAACCCTTCCATAGTCATCCTAGATCAAGGCTTCTCCACTTCAAATACCATCACAGTGCACTGTAGAGCCATAGGTTTGGACAAGGAGGGAATGATCATGAATTCCTATGGACCGCAAAACAGCTAGGACAAAGACCTCTTTCTTTAAAGCCTGGCCTACTTAGGTTCTCTAGCTCAGGGAAAACAATGGATAGTAGGGGGTGAATTCAATATGATTCTCATGCTGGAGGAGAAAAGAGGGGGGGAAAAAACACCTGGAGCAGGACAACATAAAATTTTAGGAACTCCTAGAGAACCTCATACTAGTTGATATAGAGAACAACAATGGTACCTACACCTAGACCAACAAAATATCAGGTCACCAAAAAATAGCATGCAGGCTAGATCGCTTTCTCATCTCAGAAAATATCCTGGTGGAAGGTCCCCTAATTGATTCCAACACCCTCCCGAAGGCCGCCTCAGATCACTGGTCGGTTCAACTATGGGTTGACACTATCACCACCCCCAAATTAAAACCCTTTAGATTTGAAAAATTCTGGCTTACCCATCCAAACTTCCAGGAACTTTCCCATCACTAGTGGAGCACATCAGAAATCCAGAAGGGCACAAAAATGTATTTCTTCCAGAAAAATCTCAAATACTTCAAACAACAGGTGCACCAATGGAACAAAGAAGTCTTTAGCAACATTTTCTAGGAAAGGAAACTGTTGGAAAAAAAACTAGAGGACCTCTAGGGGGAATTCATTCTCTTAGGCTACACAATCACTCAGCAACAGGAGGAGAATGAGATCAAAAGGCAACTGGAAGAACAACACAAGAAGGAAGAAATCCCGTGGAGACAAAAAGTGTAAGTTTTAAACCTGCAAAGTAAAGCAATGCATATAGATTCTTAAGCAAAACATAAATTAATCAATGGCTCATTCACATAGTACACATAGATCTATACTGGAAACCCTCAACCGGGAAAACCTTTCTTATATTCATTATATCGAATTTCATCATTCACCATACAATACATACAATGTTTTTAGGTATTCCGTAGATACCAAAACCCTAATCCCTTAATACGAGATTAATTTAGAAAACCGCTAAAAATAGCAAAAACCACCCAAAAAAGAATTTAGGGACGCTGCCCCGAATCTCGTCGGCCCCAGGCTACCACCCGTTGTTGAATGCTATGAATAACTAGGGGGGGGCATACCTACCTCCCCCTAGGAAAGCACCCGGTGCACACGACACAACGTACACTACTAGAGGGATCGCCAGATGTAGTTGTCATATCTGACGCGCCCACACACACACATGAAAAGAATATAACACATACCCAACATTCTCCCACTTGTTTTTTTCTTTGCATCCAGGGGTCTAGGGGACTATATAGTCAACAATCCAGGGCAACAATGCCCATTTTTTCTTTACACCAGGAGAGATTTTCTATGCTCACAGACTTTGTCAATGAATCTGCAACATTCTTCAAATTGTCAACCTTTTCCACCAACACCTTCTTTTCCTCAACCATGTCTCTCACAAAGTGATACTGAACATCACTATGCTTTGTCTTCGAATGATAAGATGGGTTCTTTGCCAAGAATATTTCACTATGACTATCACAATCTAATCTCACTGCTTTTTGTACCAACCCAATACCTGAACACAATATTTTTAACCATACTGCTTCCTTGCTTTCATGAGTGGCTGCCATGTATTCAACTTCTGTAGTTGAGAGTGCCATTATAGCCTGCATTTTTCTCATCCAACTGATTGCTCCTCCAAATAGGTTAAACACATACCCACTTGTAGATCTTATGCGATCCATATCTCTAGCCCATTCTGTATCAACAAAGCCATGTATGTTCAACACTCTGTCCAATCCTGGTCTTCCTTGGTAGCACAATCCATAACTAGTAGTGCCACAAAGATACTTGAAGACCCTCTTTACTGTTGTCCAATGCTCCTTCCCTTGTTTTGACATATATCTACTCAAAACTCCCACTGCATGTGAAATGTCCAGTCTTGTACAGACCATTGCCTACATAAAACTGTCAACTGCACTGACATATAGAACATGGGACATGTCCTCTTCTTCTTCCAGTGTCTTGGGACACTGATCTGCAGATAACTTTACACCTATAGGAATAGGAACCTTGACTGGTTTACTTCCATGCATATTAAACCTCTGCAATATCGTCTCAACATATTTTCTTTGATTCAACCAGAGTTTCCTGTTTGCACGATCTCTTTTAATCTCCATTGCTAGAATGAAGTTAGCAGCACCGAGATCCTTCATGTCAAATTTGGAGGATATCTACGATTTCACCTCCTTGATAACATCCATGTTATTTCCTACCAACAACATGACATCAACATATAAGACTACATAAATGAACTGATTACCAACCTACTTGGAATATACACAGTGATCATCCTTGCTTCTTACAAATCCCAATCCAAGGATGTATGTGTCAAACTTTTGGTACCACATCCTAGGTGATTGCATTAGACCATATAGTGACTTCTTTAGCTTATAGACCAACTCTTTCTTTCCCTTCACTACAAATCCTTCTGGTTGCTTCATGTAGATTTCTTCTTCCAGTTCCCCATGTAGGAATGTTGTCTTTACATCCATCTGTTCCACTTCAAGATCAAAAGCAACAACAATAGATAAAATAAATCTAATAGAAGTTAACTTAGAAACAGGAGAAAAAATCTCACCAAAGTCAATTCCCTCCACCCAGGAATAACCTTTTTCTACAAACCAAGCTTTGTATTTCTCCACTTTACCTTGTGCATTAAACTTCTTCTTAAACAACCATTTTCTACCAATAGATTTTCTTCCAGTTGGCAACTCATCTATATCCCATGCCTCATTCTTATCCAAGGCATCCATTTCTTCAACCATGGCCTTCTTCTAGAGTTTACTATCCTCTAAATTCACTGCTTCCCTGACAGTTCTAGGATCATCATCAGTAATAGATAAAGCAAAACTGGAACGAAAATCAGGTGTACTATACCTTTCTAGTTTCCTTTTATCTCTCACCGATCTTCTCAATACTGGGGTATGAGGTTCTTCTTCTTCTTCTTCTTCTGCTTCGTCTTCTTCAGATGATTTAGATTTTGCATCATCCAACTCAAGCTCTATTTCCTCAGGTTTGTCTTGTGTTGATAGGAATTCCCATTTGGACACATATTTTACCTCTCTGAAAACAACATCTCGACTGTAAACAATCTTCTTGGTTTCTGGGTTCCAAAGCTTATAACCTTTCACACCATCTTTATAACCAATAAAGATACACTTTTCAGCTTTTTTATCCACCTTACTCTTATTTTCCTTTGGAACATGTACATAAGCATCACAACCAAACACTCTAAGATGTTGAAGAGAGGGTTTCTTTCTAGACCATACCTCGTGTGGAGTTTTATCATCCAACTCTGATGAAGGCAATCGATTGACTAGGTAACATGTTGCACCCACTGCCTCTGCTCAGAATTCTTGTCCTAACCTAGCACCACTGAGCATGCTCCTTCTTTTTCCATCAGTGTCATGTTCATCCTTTCTGCAACTCCATTCCGCTGAGGAGTGTATGGAGTAGTCTTCTGCCTTGCTATACCACACTTCTTACAGAATTCTTTGAATTCATTTCTTCATAATTCTCCACCATTATCTGTTCTCAATACCTTTATTTTCTTCTCTGTTTGATTTTCTACTAGAGCCTTAAACTCTTTAAATTTATCAAATACCTCAGATTTATTTCTAACAAAATAAATCCATGTGTTCCTTGAAAAATCATCTATGAATGAAACATAATACATAGATTTAATTATGGATGGAATAGGAACAGGTCCAAACACATCATTGTGTATAAACTCTAAGATCCCCTTTTCTCTTGTAGCACCAGATGGAAATCTTACTCGATTCTGTTTACCATATATGCAATGTTCACAAAATTCAAAATCCAGAGTGCATTTAGACATACCTTCAACCATACCTTTATCGTGTAGTGTTCAAAGGCCCTTTTCTCCAATATGTCCTAGTCTTTGATGCCACATCATGGTCTTCTTTCCAGGGATAATATTGGTCTTGTCTTCTTTATTTCTCTATTCAGGGACAATAGAATTGTTACACCCATTAGTATAAGTTCTTCCCAACAACTTGTACAGAGTTCCACACCGAACTCCCCTCATCAACACCATTGCTCATCGTACCATCTTGCAAGTGTTATTTCCAAATACAGTATCCACTCCTGCATCATCCATCTTGCTTACAGATATTAGGCCCCTGGCTAGTTTTGGAATGTGTAGAACCCCAGGGAGAGTTCTAATCCTTCCATATTTTAGTAGCAACCACGTCCCAAGATTTTTGCTGTCAATTCATCTCCTAGGAATACATCACCACCATCGTATTTTTCATATTTAGAGAACCACTCCCTATGAGGAGTCATATGGTATGATGCACTTGATTCGATCAACCATACATCACGGTCTGCATGTGTACTTGTAGATGCCAGGAAAACATCACCTCCTTCTTCAATGGAGGTTTTCACCTCTGTGGAAGAGGTACTATCAGATCCCTTTGGTTTATCAACCTTCTTAGACTTGCAATCTTTCTTATAATTCCCTATTTTACCACACTTCCAACATATCCTCAAATATTTTCCTGGAGACTTATATCTCCTATAGATTTAGATATCCCCCATGAAGGTTTACCAGGATTCCTGTCTTGGGTATGACCTCTTACAAATAAAGCATCTGTTCTATTACTATCCATGCTTTTCTGCCTCATCTTTTTTGATAACAAGGATGAAACTACATCCTCATACTTCAATGTAGATTGAGTGGTACTACCAATTTCTACAACCAGATTATCCCAAGAGTCCGGCAAAGAACATAACAAAGTAATACACTTATCTTATTCTGCAATCGTAATATTAACAGAGACAAGTTGACTTACCAGAGTATTAAAGGCATTTAGATGTTCTGTCACATAATCTCCATCTTCCATCCTAAGAATATACAACTTCTTTCGAAGAAACAACTTGTTTTCCAGGGACTTTGATTGATACAAATTCCCCAACTTATCCCATAGTTATTTGGCTGTAGATTCTCCCGAGACATTAAACAAAACTGAATCTGCCAGAAAGATTCAAATAGTACTCCTTGCTCTTCTGTCCAACTTCTCCCAATATTCCTTCGACATACCAGTAGCTGGTGTACTAGTAGCTTGTGTACTAGTAGGTTGTGTACCGGTAGCCTGTGTGCTAGTAGACGGTGTACCAGTAGGATGTGTACCAGGATCCACAACGATCCATTGTTCTTTGTCTACAAGAAGGTCCTCCATCTTGAGCTTCCATAGCTCAAAGTTTTTACCGTTGAAATTCTCTATCTCGATTCTAGATGAGCTCTCCATTCCTCTTTCTATACTCGAATCTCCACTGCAAAAGATCCCACTAAACCCAAGTTTATCATAGACCCAAGATAAACTTGATCTATCAAGACCGAGCAAAACCCTCAACAACAAAGGTGTCCCTCTGAATCCAAAAATGAGCTCTGATACCACATGTAAGTTTTAAACCTGTGAAGTAAATCAATGCATATAGATTCTTAAGAAAAACATAAATTAATCAATGGCTCATTCACATAGTATACAAAGATCTATACTGGAAACCCTCAACCCGTAAATCCTTTCTTATATTCATTATATCGAAATTCACCATTCACCATAAAATATATACAACGTTTTTAGGTATTCCGTAGATACCAAAACCATAATCCCTTAATACATAATTAATTTAGAAAACCGCTAAAAATAGCAAAAACCACCCCAAAACAATTTTCGGGGCGCTCCCCCAAACCTCGTCGGCCCCAGGCTACCGCCCATTACCGAACGCTGTGTGTAACCAAGGGGGGGCATACCTTCCTCCCCCTGGGACACCCCTAGGAAAGCGCCCGACGCACACGACACAAAGAACACTACTAGAGGGATCGTCAGACACAATTGTCATATCTGACGTGCCCACACACACACATGCAAAGAATATAACACATACCCAACAGAAATCTCGGGTTCAATGGCTCAATAAGGGAGAGAAAAACACCAAATTCTTCCACTAGTCCATGATCTACAGACGCCTAATCAATAGAATCATGAAACTGGAAGACCCAAAAGGAAATAACTTGTTAACTCATCAGGAAATATCTCATGAGTTATCAGACTTCTATAAGGATCTCCTCTCAGAACCTACGGTGGACTGTACCTCTGCAATTGAAGGGGCGACCCAAAATATCCCAACTATCATCACCCAGGAATAGAATGAGGCTCTCATGACACCAATAATGCAAGCATAAGTGAATCAGGCTATTCAGGACATGCCCACAGGAAAGGCTCCAGGCCCAGATGGCTTCACCATAGAGTTCTTCCATTCCTGTTGGCCAATGCTAAGGGAAGAATTGTGGAAGCTAGTGGAGGAATCATGTTGCTCAACAAGGTTCTTCCAGCTCTAAATTCCACTTTTCTCACCCTTATACTCAAAGAAGAAAGAGTAACAAATCTGAAGAACTTTAGACCCATAACACTCTGCAATGTGATCTATAAAATCATCTCCAAGGTCATAGCTCTAAGACTCAGTACCATACTCCCCTTCATCATTTCCAAGGAGCAATCAGGGTACGTCAAAGTAAGGAAAATCATGGATAGTGTCATCTTTTTCCATGAAATCATTCACTTGCTCAAGAGCACCCGTACTCCAGGTATGCTTCTAAAACTTGACCTTTCAAAAGATTTTGACAAATTAAGATGGCAGTACATGGAATCTCTTTTATTGGCTTTCGGTTTCAGTAAGTATTGGATCTATTGGATAATGAACCTGAATTACTCAACCTTTTTATCAATCCATTTCAATGGATTCCCCTCTCAACCCTTCCCCCCACAAGAGGAATAAGGCAAGGCGACCCTCTCTCCCCATTCCTTTTTGTCATTATGGAAGAAGGCCCATAATGCTACATCAAGGCTTGTATCCAAAATGGTTCCCTCTAAGGCCTCCCTCTTCATGGGTTACAATTGACAACTTACAATTGACAACCTCCCACAACCAATTTGTTGATGACATGCTGCTAATGAACACCTCCATTGTGCAAGAGGCAAACAAACTAAATTCCATCCTCTCCGATTTTAGTGAAGCCTTTGGCACCACCTTTAATCTGGCCAAGTCACAACTTTTCTTTTTTAATACTCCGGAAGCAATCCAACATCACCTTTCTCAATTTTTGAAAAATCATGTTTGCACTCTTCCCTCTCTCTATCCGGGACTTCCTCTCTCTGACTCAGTAGCCAAAAATGTCTCCTGGGACTCTCTCCTACTCTCCATTTCCAACCGTCTTAGTAAATGGACCTTTCACTCCCTCAACCTTCCTACTTGAACCATTCTCTTGAAGTCAGTCCTTCAAGACATCCCTGCTTACCTCTTCTCTGCCCTAGCTTCCCCCCCTTCTGTCATAAAGAAAATAAGAAATCTGTAAAGAAATTTTCTATGGCATGGACACAATCTGGACAAAAAACGGGCCCTATTCAGCTGGGACAAGGTTTTCAAGCCCAAATCTTCAAGTGGATTGGGCCTTCGGGACCCTGGAAAATTGAATAGCACCATGGGAGCAAGAATTTGGTGGAGATGGCTCAAAAATCCAGTAGAGATCTGGGCTAAACTCTGGAAATGAAAATATTCCCCCAACACACATCAAAGCCATCTAATAATAATGCAGGAGAAAATTCAAGGCTCCAACATCTAGAACACGACCTAGAAAAATTAGCCACTCATTCAGGATCATGCTTTCGGGGAAGTTCATAATGGCCAGAATGCCCTATTCTGGACAGATTCTTGGCATCAAATACCACCCCTACAATTGGAATAAAATATTCAATCCTATACAAATCACATACAAGATCTGGCCACTCTTAAAGTGGCAGATTTGTGGATAGACACCCCTAATAGCTCTCCCTAGTGCAACTAGAAATCAACCCATCAGGAAATCCAAGTTGCATTAGACTATGACCTACAACATTGGAAACAAGCAACATCTCAAATGTGAATCCGGAAAAGCACAGATCAAGACATTCATAGATGGGGATACACACCTCATGGTAGTTTCACTCTCAAAGAGGGATACACTCTACATGAAAAAATCCAAAATCTTCAAAAGGATAGCATCTGGATTACCATTTGGAAATAAAAACTCTGGCCCAAAATCTCTACTTTCCTCTGGCTTCTTCTACATAGAAAGATCTTAACTTGGGACAACCTTCAAAGATGAGGATTCATCGCCCCCTCGATTTTCCATCTCTGCCATCTCCAAGCATAAACCATGGAGCACCTCCTAAAAAATTTCCCACTTAGTGAGAACATCTGGAACCAAGCCTCTCAGCTCATGAGAAGAACCAAATGAGATAAGAACAACATCACAGGCACAATTAGGGATTGGGGCTCCGGTTCCTTCAAAATTCCTACCCTGAACAGAACTTGGAAACTCTTACCCAACTTCATATTTTGGCAACTATGGAAAGAGAGGAACAAAAGAATCTTTCACTCCCATCCCTCTCCCATCACCCTCCTCTAGAACAAAATCCTCTCTCACATCCAGGAAACTCTTCAGCTTCATCTGTGGACCCAGGCAGATTTCCCCACTTACCCAAGTGAGCTCTTGCTCCTTAGATCTTGGGGCTTCTCGTTTTCTCACTCCATCCCTCCTCAATAGCCCTGCCTTTTTTCAAAAATCCTATGTCCCTCCAAGTGGTCCCCCCCCCGCCTGGCTTCCATAAACTCAACTTTGATGGAGCTTCAAAAGGCAATCTGGGGCAATTTGGCTATGGAGTGGTCATAAGAAGCAACTCAGGCCAAATCCAAAGCATCACTGCAGAAAATCTCGGATGCGACACCAACAATTCAACATAAATTTGGGGTTTTCTCAAATGAGTGAAAATGGATTTAGATCAAAACCTAACTTGTCTGATCATTGAAGGAGACTCCAAAATCATAATCGACTTGGTTACAAAAATCCTGAATGGAAGAGATCTAGGGAAAATCACTCCCAGTTGGCACCTCCTAGGCCCTCTTTACAGCTTCCAGGCACTTCTCAGACCTGCTCTAACTATTACCCCTTCGCATATTCGACGAAGTGTGAACAAAGTTTTATATAGACTATCTAATGCAGGAGTTGATTCAATGCAACAAATCATTTTCCATAACTCTAGGCAGTCACAAAGCTCACCCCTCTGGCTCCAATGCAAAGAGCTTTCCTAGCTAGATGACCCTAACCCGGACAGGGTGACATCCTTGATCACTCAATAATTCTTCCAAGTTAGAAATGATCAGAAGCTTAGGAGAGAGGGTGCCCGCAAATGATAACACAAATGATAAGAAGATGATAGAGGATTTTGGGAGTCTGGCGCATGGTGGGAGCTGTGTTCCAGAGTCGCGAAGTCGCGATAAATGAAGGCATAGAAAATGGAGGAGAATTAGGTCCATTGGTTGGATAGGCACTTGGGACTGTTGATCTGGGCCCACCATTCCGATGCAAGAATATTTCAGGACTTCAGCTATCGAGAGTCCAGAGCGCAGAGGAAGCTATCCTCCAAAGTTGCGAATTCGCAAAAAAAGTGAGAGAATCTGGACTGTTGACTATACGGGTACTCAGCACCATCGATCTGGGCCCACTGTTCCGAGGTGAGGAGATTTTGGAACATCGATTATCGGGAATCTAGAGCATGGAGGCAGCTATCCTCCAAAGTTGCGTAGTCGCGATACACGAAGTCGTGAAAAAAGAGAGAGAATTTGGACCGTTGGCTATACAGGTATTTGACATTGTCGATCTGGGCCCATTGTTGCGATGCGAGAAGGTTTCAGCACTTTGGCTATCAGAAGTCCAGAGTATGGAGGCAACAATCCTCCAAGGTCACAAAATCGCGATACACGAAGTCTTGAAAAAGGTGAAAACCATGAAAAGCATTGTAATCTGGTTACTAGTAGCTCTACCTTCCATTGTTAGCTCTGTGTATGCTGATAGGCTGCAGGTTTTTGTAATCTTTCAGTTGGTATTAATATAAGGCTCCACCTTTATTTACAAAAAAAAAAACTAACATGTTCCTATGCATATTATATTCTTCCTCCACCACATTTAATTGGTGTTTCCACTACACCAGGGATCCCATTATAGTTGCAATTTGGGAAGTGACATGGTTGTCCCGTACATGATTTTTCTCATAGATTGTAAGAATGAAGTTAATGTTTCCTTTAATTTCCTCATCATGCCTCTACAAAACTCATATCATCTCCCAAAGTTCCTTATAATCCATTTGAATAGAACAATAAACTAAATCACAAAGCCAAGAAGAAAGAACAATGTAGTATTCACTGTCAATCTGTATCTAAAAAACCAGGTTACTTGTAATCGAGGATAGGAACAAAATTAGTTCAGAATCATCCTAGTTAGCACTAATCGAGTCAATAAAAAACATGGGATTTGAAGAAAACAACAAAATATCCAAGGATAAACCGTTTGTGCACCCAAAAATGGAACAAGAAACAACTAACCACCCAAAACTTTAACATAACTCAATATGGTTCCAAATTGTTTCAATTTAGACTTGCCAATAACCAGGAATGAAGGAGGAATATCTCGTAATCCCACTATATCCAATAATTAGCTATAAAACCTCTAGATAATAGACATAATCACCAGTGTAGAAAGCATCGATAGAATCTCCCAAACTGAGAAGAGAACCTAACCTAAAACATGCTAAAGATTTAGGAAGAGAGGAAGGTAAAGGTGACAACTTACTCGAGTAACATAGGAGGAGAGGAAACATTACCACCAACCAAACACAGAGACTTGAATTCACCAAGCAGGACCTTGAATTGGAATGTCAGAGACACAACATAAATAGACCATAACACATAGCCATGATCACACAACAATTATGGGAAATGTAGTTCACCATTTCAAAAGCATGCAAGGAGAGGAACCATTACCACGAACTAGACCTAGAGACCATAATTCACCAAGCAAGACCTTGAACTGGTATGCTCGAGGTGCTACACGAATATACCAAACAACATAGCCATGATCCCACAACGATGATGGGAAATACAATTCACCATTTCAAAAGGATGTGAGGAAAGGAATGGAAGCATGTAAACAAATGGGGAGCATCACTTCTCATAATTCTCTCTCCATTATATTTTATTTCCCTCTTTCTTTACATTCTAATTTTCATAGTTTCTTGTTAAAATTAAATACAATTCCTTTCCTTTTCCTAAATTGTTCCTTATCATTTATTTAGACAACGAAAAAAGGCCACTATCCTTAGGGTTCATAAATTATGTTTTAAGAAAAATCTTCTAAATTGTTAAGCTATTTTGAGTTTTTATATAAATAAAGTAATCTTTCCTAAATATAGTAGACTAATTCGCCTTTCTTATCTTATTTGTCGTTTACAAATAGTTATTCTAGTATAATGTCAGCTAGTAATTCCAATATAATGTTTAGTAATAATAAAAAATAATAATATATCTAATTTTAAGGTTCCAACTAAACTAGACAACAAATTGATGTATGATGATCCCTTGTTTGTAGGACAGAAGATCCCCTACACGTATCAATTTGATTGCTAAAATATACAGAGGTGTACATACCCTACTTCTTTGTACATATTCCACTCAAAAAAAATATTACCTAAGAAATAGGTATGGTTAAAAAGAAATTGAAAAAACCCAAAGTAAACCCTTTCATAAACATTATTTTTTTAAGATACAATTCTCCTTATATATGAATTAAATAGTATGCATAACCCACAACAAAAAAACGCAGACTTATTATTTATTTTTTTATTACATTTTCAGAGATAATACATACGAGTTTATGCTAGATGAATACATTTATGCATGTACATATATGGCATTTGTTGTGGAGTCCCATTCATGTTTGCATGTAATATATGTTTGGGGCAATATATATGATGAAATATTATATTTAACACTATTAGTAGTTAACCTAACCTACTTTCAGTAATAAAGTGGGAAGTAAGTGTTTAATGTTAATTGGTAATAAAATTTCATTAATCAAAGTTTTATTTCATTGCCAAAATAGAATTGGAAAACCCTGTTGTGTAGTACTAGGAAGAAGGGTAAACCTTGTTGTGTAGTACTAGGAAGAAGAGTATAGTCACGTAATTGTTGCATAAGAAGTAAATGACAAACATGAACTTGGATGATGTTCACGTAATTGTTCATAATTATTTGTGTCATGAAAGGTATTAGCCTCTCATTCCATCATATGATAAAAAGTTGAAACGTTAGTCGAAGATAGATTACCATTATTCATACCCCGTTTCTTAATTCATACAACTCATAGTGGTAGTTAACTTCTATATTACAGCTTCAACATAATTTTGTGAAAAAAATTAATAAATGTTTATAAGGTTTTAAATTAGATATTGAAAAATGTTGATAGGTAAATATATAAATAAAAATAATACTCTTAAATGATGTATAAGGAGAGATAGTTCAATTATATAATGTAATACATTGAAGGGTTGTTATCAATCACTCACACATTAAGTATATAATAATAATAATAACAAGTGTTGCATGATAATTTTTTTTTTTTTTTTTTTCGAATAATGAACTAAGTTGTTATGTAGGTTTTGTAGAAATTAAATAAGATAATTAAAATTAAAATTAAAAGTATGGTAGATCAATATAAATGTATTAATAATAACAAGTGTTGTATGATAAATTGTTTTTTGTTGAATAATGAACTAAGTTGCTATGTAGCTTTTGTAGAAATTAAATAAGATAATTAAAATTAAAATTAAAAGTATGGTAGATCAATATAAATGTATTAATAATAGTATTTTTATTTTTTATATTTTGATTATATGAAAGGAATTATGTATTAATAGTATTTTTATTTTTTATATTTTGATTATATGAAAAGGAATTGGTGTCGATACATAAGTGTGAATTTTAATTTTTTTAATAACAAATCATCACTGCAGATTTTTCTTTTCTAAATTAATTATCTAACATTAAAAACATTGCTAACCGCACTCGTCATTGATAATTATTTCTTGTGAATTTTAAAGAAGACTTATCACATCGTATGTAAAGTAAGACATTGGAACTGTGTTATAAAATGTAACATATAAATAAAAAAAATGGATCATCACAAATGATACTCTTTTTTTAATGCTTCAAATAAAATCCTCCCCCACACACTCTTCTCTTTTTTTATAGGTTTTGGTGAAATGGATGAAAAAATAATAAACTTTCAACAAATTTGAAGTACCAAAAAAAATCTTGCAAATGGAGCTTCGATTATTTGCAAAATTTGAAAAAGATTAATTACAAGTATGAGTAAGGTTGATGGTTTGCTTAAAATTTCTTCGCACAACCTTGAACCTTGATGTGACAGAGTTTCGATGGAAACTTTGAAAATTTTATGATTCGCAACCCCACCTATAGGCTATCATGTTAAAATTGTCGACACCAGTATGCAACTTTTGTTCAAAGTCTTACAAATTTTTTTTGAAGCAATCATTGTACCATGTCAAACGCCTTCTGAGAGTTTAAAATGTTCCATTTAATATATCTTAATAAACCACGTTAGATTATGTAACATTTTCTTAATTGTTTTATAGACTATTTTTTTCTCTCTGCAACTTCTTACTATTTTGATCTTCCAATCCAGCAATGGTGGCCCCCGCTAACGGAGGAGTCACCTCCTCTTATTGAAGCATAGTGGCTAGTAGTAGCCGATAAACCCATATTCCCACTCATAACCCTGATTCCTCAAGCTCTCCCACCCCAATGGACACATAAAAGACAAAAGGGAACAAGGAAACCCCACCAAGTCTGGATACCATCTCAGGACAGGACTCGCAGACCCAAAATGCTGACAAGAAAAGCCAATCATCCTACATCCCGCAGGCAACGAAGATTCCACAGTACGAAATCATGTCGCCCCTTCTCGGGGAAGATATTCAATACATGCATGACCATGCCCTCATTTGCAAATTCATGGGCCTTTGGCCTTCCATGAAGGCCCTCACATGGTGGATCAAAACGCAATGGAAGCCCAAAGGAGAGATCACTCTCAAAATGGGATCCAAAGGATTTTTTACGACCATATTCAACCTGATGGAAGACCAAGAAAGGGTCTTCCAAGGAGGAACATACTTCTTCAACTCCATCACCCTCTACATGAGGATATGGAAAAAGAACTTTAGCCCGAAAAAGGAGGACTTCACCGCAACCCCAGTTTGGATCAGACTATACTCGCTCCTGCAAGAGTATTGGTGCTCTAAAATCCTAGAAATAATAGGGAACACTCTTGAATCCTTTGTCAAAATTACATAAGCCACCCTCTAAGGCTGCTACACTTCCTTTTCTCAGATTTGTGTCTACCTCAATGTCTCTAAATATCTACTTGCAATATGCCTTAGATATAGAGAAACAAATTGGCTTCAGACCCTATATTATGAGCACATTCCCTTTTGCTGTAAAAAATGCCATGCTCATGGGATCCTTTTCCAAGAATTCCCCCTGAACAAGCAAGCTGAGACCACACCCTTCTCAGAGAAAGATGAGGAAAGATTTGAAAAAATTTAGGATAAACGTAAATCCCAAAAAAAAATTCCCACCCAACCCGACCCAAAAGGCCCTCGCATCAACAATAGTTTTGATTCCCTCACCCACCTTCCTGAGAAAAAAGCCCTAGATCCAACCCCCTTGGTCAAAACCCAACAAACCGTTAAACTTGGGCTCGAACAAACCCCTTTGATTCAAAGCGCTACTACCCCTCCCATTCCAGATCCCCAGCCCCAAAACTAATATGAACCAATGATCCCCTTTGATTCCCCAAAGGAAGAGCAGGACAATGTAGAAGACATGGATCTGGAGGAGGTAGATATGCAAGGTATACCAACAACATCTGAACAAAAACAGGAACACTCAATACCAGATCAAAAAATAAGATTATGGAAAAATGTGTTCGACAACACATGTATTCCAACATAGGATAAACACCTTCAATAACCACTCACACAACCATATCAAAGATCAACACACTAACGTTTTGATGTGGTAAAACCCCTATGGGGAAACATCTGTGGCCCCAGTCAACGTGACCACTTGGAGAAGTTTATTAATGCAAAAGAGAGATATTACAGAGAGATTTTACAAGAGAGTTTCTCACAATCGATCATTGGCAAATGAACCTCCATGCTATTTAAATAGAGATCATGGACTAATCGGGTGTTAAGCCATAGATCAATGGTAGTTAAGACCGAGGAGAATATGAACCAACGGATCACTCTATGTCAGGAACATATCATGACTGTCAGATTTTCCAACTGCAAATGCATACTAATGCATACTAAAGAAATAGACTCAGAAACAAACTTTTACCTAACGACACATTAGACCATGTAGATCTTAACTAACTCCTAAGTGTCTAAATATCCTAACATCCTCCCTTAAGAACAACTTAGGATAGGATTGAAGGATTTACAATAGTGACACAATAGGAGAAGGAAGGAGGAATTAGGGCCTATCCCCCCTTGATGACAACTTCCTGAACTCCTAAGATAGATCGAAGTTTGGAAAACTTCGCTTCTGTAAGAGACTTTGTGAAAATGTCTGCAACTTGATTTTCTATAGGGAAAAAGAGCACTTCAATAACTTAATCATGAATAATTTTTTTGATGAAGTGCATGTGTATCTTGATGTGTTTGCTGCGTTGATATTGAACTGGGTATTTGGAGAGCTTGATAGTGCTTTGATTGTCACACCAAAGGCTATTAGGATGTTGCTACTGGAATCCAAACTCTGAAAGGATATGTTGAAGCCACAAGGCTTCCTGACTTGCATTACCATTGCTCGGTACTCTGTTTCTGATGAAGAAAGTGAAATAGCCTATTGTTTCTTACATGCCCAAGTGACAGGTCCTGAACCAAGGATGAAAACATAACCTGCAATAGACTTCTGATCATCAGGGTCATCAACCCAATATGAATCTTTGAAACCAACCAATAAAGGAGTCCCTCCTGAAATGTAATGTATCCCGAACTGAACTGTACCATGGACATAACAAAGTGTCCTTTTAGTTGCTTTCCATTGGCTTTCATGGGGTGTTTGCATATATCGGGCAACAAGACCAATAGTAAAGGAAGTATAAGAGGCTACCAACTAACTGATGGTACAAGGTGGCATCAACTTCAAGAGAAGTACAAGTGGCAACAAGCTTGGCTCCAGATTGGAAATGAGAAGGGGTTGGTTTACAATAGTCCATGTGAAAGTGACAAAGAAGGTCACAAGCATACTTAGATTGGGAAATACATATTCCTTCATTGGTTTGCAAAACTTGGAGGCCAAGGAAATAGTGCAAAAATCCTAAGTCTGTCATTTCAAATTTCTTCTTAAGGCCAATTTTCACACGGTTTAAAAGTTTTGAGTCACTACTAGTAAGGATAAGGTCATCAACATAAAGGAAAAGGATTATGAGATGGATTCCTACTTTCTTGGTATATACATTAGATCATAATGGCATATAGAGAATCTAATGTCAATAAGAAAGTTGTCCATTTTAGAATACCAAGATCGGGGAGCTTTCTTAATACCACAAAGAGATTTCTTAAGGAGACAAACAAGGCTAGAATCATTCTGGACATAGCCAAGAGGTTGTTCCATGTAGATTTCTTCTTGCAAATCTCCATGCAAGAAGGAGGATTTAACATCCATTTGATGGACCTCCCATTTATGTGAGGCAACAAGGGAAAGGACAAGGAGGATGGAATTCATTTTGGCTATAGGGGAAAAGGTTTCATTATAGTCAATTCCTTCAACCTTGGAAAATCCTTTGGAAACTAACCGAGCCTTGTGTCTTTCAACACTTCCATATGATGCATACTTAGTTCTATAGACCCATTTACATCTAAAAAAATTTCTTCCTTTTGGAAGAGGTACAATATCCCAAGTATCGTTTTCCATTAAAGAATGATACTCATCAATCATTTTTGTATCCCAATCTGAATGACCTGAAGCTTCTGTAAATGTCTCTGGATCATGAGTCTTTGAAACTTGAGCCAAAAGAGAAGAAGCTCATTGGAACTGTGAATGTGTCTAATGTTGATATGAAGGATCACCAACAAGATCACCAACTTCTTATCATGTTGAATGGACCCATCTAGGAAGCAATGGAGCTGGTGTTGGTTCAAGTTCAAAGGACTCAGTTGGAGGAAGGTGAGCAAGCAGAGGTGGATTTTCATCCTCACTGTCATCATCTGAAGAAGAAACCGGAATGGGAACAGAAGAAGGCACAAACGCCTAATATGGATCGCAGGTCGAAGAAGGCACAATCGTCGAATTAGGCTCGCAGGACAAGAGATTTTCATCAAATTTTACATCTCTTCTAATAATAATTTCATTACAATGTGGTTGAAGAAGACGTCTTTAGCATAACAAACAAATATGCACTTCTCAATTTTAGGATGCAATGATTTCCTTTTCTCATCAATAATGTGAGCCCATGTTATACTACCAAATACATGTAAGTGACTTACATCTGGTTTAGTTTGAGTCCAAGATTCTTTCGGTGTTATATTTTTAAGAGACTTTGTGACAGTGCAATTTACTATGTAATTTTCACAGTTGATGGCTTTCGCCCAATACTTTAGACTTAATCCCTTAGATTGGATCATACAATTAGCCATTTCTTTTAATGTGTGGTTCTTTCTCTCAGCAACACCATTTTGTTGTGGTGTATATGGAACAATGTGTTGCATTTGGATTCCCTGTGTAGTGCAATAACTTGTAAAATTATTGTTCATGTTAGCGACAATTATTGTCTTTGGCATCGGGATATCCAGGTCTGCAGGTTGCATGAGGAGCGCCCAAGCGCAACGCACAAAAAAAGTCCTTTTCGGACTTAAAATCAAGCGAGTGGGAAGGATTATAGTGTCAACGGTCCAGATCCATCCATACGAGAAGATCAACGGTTGGTGGGAAATCACGAATAAGGAAGTTGCGCCGAAGTTAACACAATAGATCGTGCCCATAGTGTGCAGGGGAGAATAGCAGCCGTCCATCCAGAGGACGTGTGGTGCGAGATCTAGTCACGTCGGCGTTTCGGCATTCGGAAGTTCAAGGGGTGAGAGTTTCATGTTGTTCCACATCTCGAAACCCTGAACCCCGATAGCACCGAAAGTGGGGCCCGCGGTATCATGAAACATTTTCAGCCGTCCATCCAAAGGGGATACCTGGCGACAAACTAAGCCATCTCGACGTTTCTCTCATCGCAATTTCAAGAAGCAAGGATCAGCCCCTTCATATTTGTGAACACCGAAAGCACCTTTGGGAGTAAGCCTGCCACAACCCACGGTCACTTGAGAAATAAAGAGAGTTATGCAAAGGTGCCAAAGCGTCGAGTTTTGCCACAGAAGGGAATACCGCGTCCTCCAAGACCAGTTCAGCCCGATTTCGATCCTGGTCCTCGCTAAAGAATTAAATGAAGATGAACAAAGGTAGTTGAAACCTCAGCTCACTTATTGAATGCAAGGTATGGGGGTTCCGACAGACAGTCTACCCGAGACGATCCTATACACTGATTTTCTCCAAAGGGTCATGGTTGGTCCTCATCTGACCAGAGAAATTATGCGCATGCCATGTTGGCCTTTAATGTTGCAACTATCTCGCCTGCAGGAGCCATGCGCAGTTAAGGCGACGTCTGGCGAAAGTTATCTGTCAGAATTCGGCTGAAGGGACACCACGCCTTGGATGACTGAACATGCCTCTGATAGGTGAATTTTGTTGAGTATATAGACTCAGTCTTTGTATGTTGTAATCTATCGATGGTATAGCGAGGCTCCCGATTGTAATGTTTTAACAGATGCTCTAGTTTTCTGGTTATGCATTTGTATGTAAGATTTCTGGTTTTATGAAAGACAGTTTCCCTGTTTCATCTAGTTTTCATCTCATACTGAGGGAGTTCATGATTGACTGATTCACATGAATTATTGTAGTTGCATTACGATAAAGGTTTTATTGTGACACTATTGTATTACCTGGTTTTCTGCATTTGAATGTAAGATGATCTCGCATTTAAATACATTCTCCTACAGTCTACTGGAAACCTGATATTGACAACAGACCTTTGCATCTCTCTGATATAAGTCTTCCCCCCTACTCACCCTTACTACAACTCACTGTCTGAAGTATGTCCAAGACCTCACCTACCCATGCATGCCGAGCCTAGTTTCGGAGTCGAAACAATATTGTCTGAGTTTACTTCCATTCGATCACCTCTTCCATACATAAACTATGACATAAACCGATGGGCGTTGGGCCCTTCTCCTGCTGCAATCAAGGAATGACTTCCGACGCTAACATTTCTGGCGCCGTTGTCGGGGACGAAGTTGAAAATTTTCTCTGGGATTGAACGACATTGAACCTCTGATTCCGAAGGTGCATCGGGTATCAGAGCCTTTGAAGATTGCTACTGTGCACCTGGCGACTCCATTGTGATGACTCCACTGGGGAGAACCTGCTCTATTAATTGTGGCTTTCAGAGGTAGACACACGTGGTCTCATCCACAACTGCCTCTAGCTACACCTGAAACTAATCCAGAGGTGGTTCTCAAAAAAGGAAATGCCTCCAAAGAAGAAGCTCCCACCGTCGAACCAGGTAATCCACCATCTCCTTCTGTAGGAACTCCATTCTCTCCTCCTCAGTTTCTTATTAGACCTCCTTTAGGGGTTTCCCATTTCCTGAATTTTGGGAGTGTTCCTGCTGATTTTTCCCCTCCCGGTCTAGGACTGGAGGGAGAAATCCTTGTCACTCCCCTCTCCTCTGAGGTTGTACCTTGGCGTAGGCCCAGGACTGTAGAAAATTTCCCCACTCCTATCTTTACTGCTCTGCCTCTTGTTACTGTTACTACTCCTGTGCAAAGAGGAGCACCTGCTGACTTGATATCGCTAGCCTTCTCCTTAAATCCCCTCTTGTTTCCCACTCCACTTCGGGACTCCTTCCCAGTAGCCCCTTCGCGAACTCCTTCTCCTCCGAGTTCTCCTCCACCTAATATCCCTATGGCAGGAGAAAATACCCCTATGACCATAATGGAGGCCATTATAGCCGCTAGGTATGCTCCCCTCATGCTACCGCAGCCTCTCAATGCCCTCCCAGCAGATGGTTACTTCAAGCAGTTGCCCAAGTTTACAGGTGAGGGGGATATAACTGCAGAAGAACACCTAGAAGCCTTTTACCGTTTCAAAGATGATAATGTCATCATGCATGCAGATGTATGGATGAGGATTTTTGTCCATAGCCTTTAAGGTGAAGCTAGAAAATGGTTCAAAGCCCTGCTTCCTGGATCTATTGATGGGAACGAAGCTTTAGATAATGCTTTTTTGAGACAGTGGGGAGATAAAAAAGACTTCATGTATTGCATGACAGAGTTTGGGTCTTTGAAGAGAAAAGAAGGAGAGTCTGTCTCCGGCTTCTCCAAGAGATTCAATAAAATGTACAATAAAATCCCTGCTGAGATCAAACCCTCAAAATCCTCTGCAAAGAGCACTTATGCCAACACTTTTGATCCTGATTTCTGCCTCCTGCTTAGGGAAAGAAGAGCCACTACTCTGGCCCATATGCAAGATGCAGCCGTGGAGGTAGAATCTAATATATTGGTTGTTGACCGACTCAGGAGCACTGCTGGTAGAAACATATCTAGGAAGAGGCTTGAAGCTTCCTCATCCAGCTCCTCTCCCCTGCCCCTTCAGATAGATGAGACAACTAGAATACTAAAGTCACTTTCTGCTAGAATGGATAGGTGGGAGTTAGAAGGGAAGCCAATGTACAGAAATCCCCAGAATGTTGATGGTATAGGTTTCAGGAGACCTGATAACAATGGACCGTGGGCCTTCCCAAGGGAAAAAAGGGAAAAAGACAGAGAAGATCAAAGGATTCAAACCCCTCTCCAAAATAACCTGGTTACTCATGATGGAGGGGGGGAGATAGACGAGTTCGACCCCAAAATTAATTGTGTTGAAGAAGCTCATCCTTTTCCTCATTTGACTCAGTCTGCATATGAGAAATCCCTGATGAACGTTCAAATCCATGAGTTAGGTAAGGGAGAAAGGGCCGGTCACGCCTCTAACAGATACAACCTCAGGTCAAGAAAGAAAGAGGGAGACTTTGACAGCCAATATCATCCCCTCATAATAGAAAGGTCTACTAAAGATGCAACAATCACTACTAAAGAAAAGAAAACTTAGAGTGCTTCACCAGCAACCAAGGAACCTGTCATTGAGGTAAGGGAAGCTCCTAAGCCTATTCCTTCCTTCAATTTTGAGCATGAAATTCATAAGATTAGAATCCCTGTACCCCTATCAGAACTAGTTAAAAATGAATATTTCAAAAGGTCCCTCAAGTTGCTACAATCTGAGCTCCCCCAGCCTTCCACTGACTCAATAAATCTCCAGGATGAAAATCCAGCAGTTGTCCTAGGTCCCATGGTAGAAGATAGAGATGATTCATCCCCTCCCTTCTACACATCCCTGAATATACATGATAAAGTGCCGCATAACTGCCTCATGGATTCAGGGGCTTCCCATAACCTTATGCCCAAAATAGTTATGGAAGCATTGGGACTAGAGGTGACAAAAAATTATCATGATTTGTACTCTTTCGATTCAAGAAGAGTGTAGTGTCTAGGAGTCATCAAAGACCTGACGGTTTTTTTGTTTCAGCTGCCCATGAAGAGTGTGGTCATGGATATTGTGGTAGCCGACGTTCCCCCCAAATTTGGCATGCTGTTGTCTAGATCATGGATTAAAAAGATTGGGGGAAGATTGCACATGGATCTCATGTATGCCACCATTCCAGTCTTTGGAGGGGAACAAAGGAGGTTATATAGAGAAGCTCAGTTGGCCTACATTGTTAGTGATGAAGCAAATCCCACCAATCACCCCATCTTTTCACTTGACACCGACCTGGGGTCTAGTTTTTTGCAGCTCACTGATGCTCTTGAAGACGCTCTCCAAGTCAGAAAGCAACCCAGTCTTGATTATCCAATTCCCCCTCCAACCCCTTCCATGTGGAAGATATTTTTCGACGGATCTTCTTCTAGTGAAGGTACTGGCGCTGGGGTAGTTTTCATATCACCTTGTCAAGAGGCCATATCCCTATCATACAAGCTGGAATTCAAAATCACCAACAATGTGGCAGAGTATGAAGCTCTTGTTCTAGGTATGAGGGTCGCAAAGGAAATGGGAATTAAAGAAATAGAAATATTTGGAGATGCTGAGTTGATTATCCAGAAAGTCATAAATACTTATCGTGCTAATAATCCCAGGCTCAGGAATTACAGAAATGAGGTATGGGACCTGATTGACAATTTATTCTTGGTCTTTAATATTTCTTTCATTCCTAGGGGGGAGAATACTTCAGCCGATTCTTTAGCTGTCTCAACTAGTTTGCTCAAAGTTCCTCTGCCGCCTAGGGTCAAATATGACGTTGAAATAAGATATAGGCCTTCTATACCAGACAACGTCAAGCATTGGAAGGTATTTGAAGATGACCTAGAAATCGAAAAATTTCTCCAAACTGTTGATGAATTTTCTACACTGCACATTGATTAGGATCCCGACCCGAAAGGTAACCCTTGCCCTGAGGTGTTTTTAAATAAAATTGCTAATCACCAGATTATTCAGCTGTCCAACAATCACATTCCGAGAGGACTGGTCCCCTTGGAAAGACTGTTCGATGGGAATGATGTGGCCATAAAGGGTAAGGTTTCAGATGAAGATGCTGATACAACCAAATGCAACATTGGCACATAGGAGGAGCCCAGGTTTGTCAAATTATCAAACAGTTTGACCAGAGAACAGAAGGCCGAATATACTGAGTTGCTAAAAGAGTTTGCTGATGTGTTTGCATGGACATACGAAGACCTCAAGACTTATGACACATCTGTCATTGAGAACAAGATCCCACTAAAGGAAGAGGCTAAACCGTTCAGACAGAAGCTGAGATAGATAAATCCCATGTTGCTACCTGTCATGGAGAAAGAAGTGAAGAAATTGTTAGATGCCCAAATTATTGTCCCCTTGAGATATTCTGAATGGGTGGCCAATTTGGTCCCAGTAAGGAAGAAAAGTGGAGAAATCAGACTCTGT
>ML777809.1:484744-512583 GCA_009831015.1 Picea engelmannii
AAATTGTTAGATGCCCAAATTATTGTCCCCTTGAGATATTCTGAATGGGTGGCCAATTTGGTCCCAGTAAGGAAGAAAAGTGGAGAAATCAGACTCTGTGTTGATTTCAGGAACCTGAACAGGAGCTCAAGGAAAGACAATTACCCCCCGCCCAACATAGAACACATATTGCAAAGGGTAACGGGTGCCTCTAGGATATCCATGATTGATGGTTTTTTTGGTTATAATCAGATATCAGTCATGCCTGAGGACAGAGAAAAAACAAACTTCACCACTCCTTGGGGTACATTCATGTATGCCAAAATGCCTTTTGGATTGATGAATGCGGGAGCAACGTTCCAGCGAGCTATGTATATAGCCTTCATCAGGGAGAAGGACCAGTTTGTGGTAATCTATATAGATGACATCACGGTCTTCTCTAGGTCAGACAAGGAGCACCGCTGCCACTTGAGGAAAGTTTTCTTGAAGTGCCGAAGGTTTGGCCTATCCGTAAACCCCAAGAAATATTTGTTTTCTATGAAGGAGGGGAAGTTATTAGGCCATATAGTATCAACAGAGGGAGTGAGAATTGATCCTAGCAGGGTAGAGGCGATTCAAATCCTGTCACTTCCTAGATCCAAGAAGGAAGTTCAGGCCTTTCTGGGAAAGATCAATTTCTTGAGGAGATTCGTCTCAAATTTTGCTGAGTTGGTGAAACATATCACAACCATGCTCAGGAAAGGAAATGAAGTAAAATGGACTGCTAAACCCAGGGAATATTTTATCCAAATAAAAAGGGCATTGACGAAGGCACCTGTGCTGATCGGTCCTGACTATTCCAAAGAGTTCCTAATTTTCTCTTTTGCTTCTTTTGATACAGTGGCGACGGTCTTGTTGTAGAAAAATAAGGAAGGGTGAGAGAAACCCATTGCCTTCTTCAGTAGGGCATTAAGAGATACAGAGATCAGGTATGAAATCATGTAGAAACATGCCTATGCCTTAGTGAAAGCTCTCAAAGCTTTCAGAGTCTATGTCCTACACTCAAGGGTAACCGCATACGTTCCTTCAACTTCTGTGAAGGACATCCTTATACAACCTGATATAGATGGGAGAAGAGGCAGATGGATCGCTAGAATCCTAGAATTTTACTTGGAGTTAAATCCCACCAAGTTGGTTAAGGGGAAAGGTTTAGCCAAGCTACTGGCTGAATCCAATTACGAAGCCTTGGGAGTTAGTTTCATCCATACCTTCTCACAAATTCAGCAAGTTGAGTTGCCCAGTCAACGCTCTCAGGAAGGCGCATTGTTGGCAGAGTGTGCTTGGTATCATGTCATTTTTTACTTTCTATGGGAGTTGAAGCCCCTGGATGGAATGTGTAAAAGTAAGGCAAGAGATTTAAAGCTCAAGGCAGTCAGATATTGCCTCATTGGGAAAATCTTATACTGGAGAGACCCCCTAAGAGTGCTGCTAAGATGTATGAACCCACTAGAAGCCCAGAAGGTCATGTTTGATTTCCACAGAGGTCTTTGTGGGGGGCATCATTTCTGGAAGACCACAACTCACAGAATCCTTAGGGCTGGGTATTACTGGCCCACTTTATTCGTTGATGTTAGCAGAGAAATCAGGGCCTGCATCAAATGCCAAAAGTTCTCAGGGAAGCAGCAGCTTGGGCCACTACCACTGAAGCCTGTGATAGCTTCAACACCTTTTCAATAGTGGGGGCTAGACTTTATCAGGGATATTCATCCTCCCTCAAGTGGCTAGCACAGATGGATCCTGACTGCAACAGATTATTTCACCAAATGGATAGAAGTTGACCCTACTATAAGTACATCCCACAAAGTAGTTATCAGCTTCTTGGAGGATATCATAGCCATATTTGGCTATCCCAGCAGGATCGTAACTGATAATGCTGCTTCTTTCAAATCTGAGCCTCTCATTAAGTTCTGTGAGCAGTTCCAAATCTCACTAATTCACTCTCCCCCTACTATCCCCAGGGTAATGGTTTAGCCAAATCCTCCAACAAGGGCCTGATAAGGATCATCAAACGACTATTGGAGGACAACAAAAGGGCCTGGGAGTTGAAGTTGAAATTTTCTTTATGGGCTGATCAAGTGACAATGAAGAAATCCCTGGGCACCTTGCCTTTTCAGCTGGTTTATGGAGCAGAGGCAGTTTTTCCCACTCAGCTTGCCTTACCTGTGGTGAAGTTATTTCAAGATTATGAGGGAGAGCTGGATCATATGATCAGAAGGATTCATCAGATAGTAGAAGTACATCAGATCAAGGAACAGGTGAGGGACACTGCTCATAGTCATCAGCAAAGGGTCAAACAGGCTTTTGACAGGAAGGTCAGGAAGAAGGAGTTCGAGATCGGGGATTTGGTACTTAAGTGGGATGCACCCAGACAGGATAAGGGAAAACATAGCAAGTTTGATGCCCTTTGGATCGGCCCCTTCAAAATCTATGAGGTCTTCTCAAACAACACGTACCAGTTGCACGTTCTGGAGGGTGAAGAGGTTTTCAACAGCTCAGTGAATGGGCATTTTCTGAAGAAATGTTTTGTTTGAGCCTTATATGGTTCCTTTGTTTGTAAATATTGTCCGTTAGTTCTTTGTTCATTTTTTCATTTGTATATTTTCGGCTTAGTAAATGAATCCATAGCCCAATAGCAAGGCACTGAAACTGTAGAATGAGTTCTTAGAGCATCATAGGAACGACTCTATCCCCCATGGAGCCTATATGTTAGCGACAATTCTTGTCTTCGGCATCAGGATATCCAGGTCTGCAGGTTGCATGAGGAGCGCGCAAGTGCAACACACAGAAAAAGTCCTTTTCGGACTTAAAATCAAGCGAGTGGGTAGGATTATAGTGTCAACGGTCTGGATCCATCCATATGAACAGATCAACGGTTGGCGGGAAATCGCGAATAAGGAAGTTGTGCCAAAGTTAACACAATAGATCGCCCCCATAGTGTGCAGGGGAGAATAGCAGCCGTCCATCCAGAGGACGCATGGCGCGAGATCTAGTTGCGTTGGCATTTCAGCATTCGAAAGTTCGAGGGGTGAGAGTTTCATGTTGTTCCACATCTCGAAACCCCGAACCCCAATAGCACCGAAAGAACTGAAAGTGGGGCCCGTGGTATCACGAAACATTTTCAGCCGTCCATCCAAAGGGGATACCTGGTGGCAAACTGAGCCATCTCGGTGTTTCGTGCATCATGATTTCAAGAAGCAAGGATCAACCCCTTCATATCCGCGAACGTCGAAAGAACCTTTGGGAGTAAGTGCAGGGCCACAGCCTACGGTCACTTGGGAAAGGAAGAGAGTTATGCAAAGGTGCCAAAGCATTGAGTTTTTCCACATAAGGGAATACCGCGTCCTCCAAGACCAGTTCAGCCCGAATTCGTTCCTGGTCATCGCTAAAGAATTAAATGAAGCTGAATAGAGGTAGTTGAAACCTCAGCTCACTTATTGAATTCAAGGTATGGGGGTTCCGGAAGACAGTCTGCCCAAGACGGTCCTATACACTGATTTTCTCCAAAGGGTCATGGCTGGTCCTCATCTGACCAGAGAAAGTCTGTGCACACCATGTTGGCCTTTAATGTTGCAACTATCTCCCCTGTAGGAGCCATGCGCAGTTAAGGCGACGTTTGATGAAAGTTATCCGTCTGAATTCGGTTGAAGGGACTCTACGCCTTGGATGACTGAACATGCCTCTGATAGGCGAATTTTGCTGAGTATATAGACTCGGTATTTTTATTTTGTAATCTATCGATGGTAGAGCGAGGCTCCCATTTCTAATGTTTTAACATACGCTCTAGTTTTCTGGTTATGCATCTGTATGTAAGATTTATGGTTTTATGAAATACAGTTTCCTTGTTTCATCTAGTTTTCATCTCATACTGAGGGAGTTTATGATTGACTGATTCACATGAATTATTGCAGTTGCGTTATGATAAAGGTTTTATTGTGACACTATTGTATTCCCTGGTTTTCTGCATTTGAATGTAAGATGATCTCGCGTTTAAATACATTCTCCTACAGTCTACTGGAAACCTGATGTTGAAAACAGACCTTTGCATCTCTCTGATATAAGTCTTCCTCCCTACTCACCCTTACTACAACTCACTGTCTGAAGTAAAAAGTTGACTTGAGCTCAAGACCTCTTACTTAATAAGGCAACTTTTGACCAAGTGGGATGGAAAAACATATTGTATTGTTTAACATGAGAATTTTTTGTTGTTGTTGTTGTTGTGCGTGATAAAAAAAAAATCTTTTCACACAAGATTTTTTTTTCGCTTCTCGATGACAACAAGGGTTATATCTTGGTTAGATTACCCATAAAATGCACCTTTTCCTATCTGTTTCAAATTTTTCGAGATTGCATAGGGAGCGGGGCAAAGAGAATACATAGATCTAAAAGAGTATCAACCTGGAAACAAATAATATAAAACTGAAATAAAATCGAAATAATACTCTGCAATTTTTTTTAAAAAGGTGTATTTAGGCTTTATACCTCCATATCTTACTGAAATGGTCATATCTTGGGAAAATGGAAACCTTTTCGAGTGAAACGAAAATCGTTCCTAACTTAGAAGAGCACTCTAGATGCAATGGAGTAGTTCTCTCAGCCTAAAAATGTACACAATTTTTAGAAAATGGATATGAATCAACTCGGCTTCACGATCTTGATCTACAATAGGAGTGGGTCTTCAAACAAGCTCTGATGCCATGTTCGAAAACACATGTATTCCAAAAGAGGATGAACACCTTCAATAACCACTCACACAACCAGATCAAATATCAACACACTGATGTTTTGATGTGGTAAAACCCCTACGGGGAAACATCCACGACCCCAACCAATGTGACCACTTGGAGCATTTTATTAATGCAAAAGAAAGATATTACAGAGAGATTTTACAAGATATTTTCTCACAATCGATCATCAATAAATGACCCTCCATGATATTTAGATAGATATCATGGACCAATCGGGTGCTAAGCCACGTATCAATTGTCATTAAGATCTAGGAAAATATGAACCGTCAGATCACTCTATGTCAGGAACATATCGTGACCATTGGATTTCCAAAATACAAATGCATACTAATGCATACTAAAGAAACACAGTAAGAAACACACTTTTACCTAACAACACATTAGACCAAGTAGATCTTAACTAACTCCTAAGTGTCTAAATATCCTAACAAAATTATTTGATCAAATCAAGGAACAAAGAGAAGGGAGCAACGACACAAAAAGGTAAGAACATTGGATCTTCTTCTCTAACAATTAAAAAAAATCCAACAAATACATCATCAAGGCACCCAAAGATGACAAAAAAAGAGGAAGTCCCTCCAACAATCAACTCTTACAAGAACTAGGAGAACTCCTTCTAAACTCTGGAAGGATAAAGAGAATGGTGGAAAAATTATCCTCCCAACCTCATCCTCCTCAATGAAATACATCTCTTGGAATTTTAGAGGACTTAACATCCCTAGCAAGAAAAAATGCTTAAAGACATTGTTATTTGGAGAAAAATCCTCAATCATGTTGTTACAAGAAACCAAATTCTCTTCCACAACCATGGAAAAAATGGCAATTAAATGTTGGATAAATTGCAATGTCATAGCTATCGATGTTGAAGAAGCTTCAGGCGACCTAGAAATCCTTTGGAACCCTAGATAAATCACCCTCTCCTCCTTCTTCACCACTCGCCACTCCATAACTTCCAAATTCCAACCCATAGGCTCCGAATTTACATGATATCTCACCAATGTTTATGGCCCCCAACGTTTGCAGGAGAAATACCCTTCCTGCAATCCCTGCCTCACTTGACGCCCCTCATCGACATCCAGCCTTGGACCATAGGTGGATAATTCAACCTCATAACCTCTCTCTCAGAGAAAAGTGGAGGTTTAAACTACTTGGAACAACACTCTGAAAAATTCAAAGAAACCATGGGTGACTTGAGCTTGGTTGATTGGGAAACTTCAAATGGTACCTTCACTTGGAGAAATCATAGAGTTAGACACCACCACATAGCCTCTCGCGTAGACCCCTTCCTTCTTTCAAAATCCCTTCTCCTCATAAACTTCATCTTAGAAGCCACAATTCTTCCCTATCATGGCTTTGATCACTGACTCGTCTCACTCTTAGTCGATATCCTAGCTACCCCCAAGAACCGTCCCTTCCACTTTGAATCCTTCTAGATTTAAAATTCCTCTTTTCACTCCAACTTTCCCTCATGGTGGAAGGAAACGAAAATCAACTCGGGCTCCTTGATGTACATACTTCAACAACAATTGAAGAACCTAAAACAAAGAATCAAGGAATGGAACAATTCATAATTAGACAATATAATCCAAGCCAAGCACCAAATTCAATAAAAAATGAAACAAAACCAACAACAAATGATACCCTCTAGGTGCTTTATGGAGCTAGTGGACTAATAAATCTCTCTCATGGCCCAGATAACAACCAGAGACAAGCAAGAGGAAATTCTATGGAGACAGAAATCAAGAATCTAGTGGCTTTAAGAAGGAGAGAGAAACACAAAGTTTTTCCACAACTCGATGATACAAAGGAGACACCATAACATAATTGTCTCCCTAAAATATCAACAAAGTAACAAGGTCAATAATCATCAAGACATCCAATCTGAGCTCCTTCATTATTACAACACTCTCATGTGGGAACCACAACTGAACAAAACAACCACCATCAATACGATTGCTTAGAACATTCCTAAATTGGTAAAAGAAAACCACAATGAAGTCTTGATGAGGCTAATCACAATTGAAGAGGTAAAGAAAACTCTCTGGGAAATGTCGAAAGGGAAATCTCTAAGACCAAATGGATTCACTGTGGAATTCTACCAAGCTTGTTGTCCTGTAATCAAAATCAAAGTCTAGGAAGCAGTGGAAGACTCCAAAATATTCAAAACATTCCTCCCATCATTCAATTCTGCCTTCCTTTCCCTCATACCTAAATAGGAGAAGGTTGAACCCCCCCATAAATTCCTCCCTATTGTCATTTGTAACATCATCTATAAACTCATTTCTAAAATCATTGCGAATAGACTGAAACCCCTTCTCCCCTCCCTCATCTCCCCGAAGCATTCATGCTATGTAGAAGGAGGACAAGTCCTAGACAACATCATCCTCACACATGACCTTGTCCACTCTCTCCACTCCTCCAAGAAGCTCAGAATGCTCATCAAATTATACCTCTCCAAAGCCTTTGACAACCTGAACTGGATCTACATCTTCCATATCTTGGCGGCGTTTGGGTTCAGTGAAACTTGGATACTATGGATTTCCTCTCTACTCTCCTTGACCTTCTTTTTTATCTCGATCAATGGCTCCCCATCCCCGACCTTATCCCCCTCTATAGGTATAAGACAGGGATATCCCTCTCTCCCTTCCTCTTCATTCTAATGGCAGAAGGCCTAGGAAGAACCATCAAAGAAGAAGTGAAGAACAAAAACTGGAAAGGGATTTCTCTCCATGGAGAAGAATCCAGAGCCTCCCATTAAAAATTTGTGGAAGACAACATGCTCATGGCCTCTCCAAATTTGAAAGAAGCACTAACAATCAAGCAAGTTCTCAATGTTCTCAATGACTTATCTGAAGCCTCTGGTATGTGTGTCAATGAAGAGAAATCCAATATCTACTTCTTCAACACCCCCCAACCAATCCAACGAAAACTAACAAGTCTCTTAGGGTTCCAACCTAACAAGATTTCGTCCAACTACCTAGGATTTCCCCTCACAAAAAACTCCCAAAAAAGGAAAATACGGGAGGACCTGGTAGACAAGATGGAAAAAAGGGTTGGCAACTAGGCTTTCCATTCGCTCAACATAGATAGTCATCTCATCCTCATTAAATTGGTCCTTCAAGATCTACCTATCTATTGTCTCTCAGTTATAGCAACCCCAAATTATATTCTTAGAGCAATGACAAATATCCAAACACAATTCCTATGGGGGAGCACAAAGACAAAGAAGAAATGGGCCCTAGTTGCATGGGAAACAACCTGTCTTCCAAAACTCAAAGGCGATCTAGGCTTGAGAGATCCAGAAACCCTCTGCCACATCCTAGAGGAAAATATTTGGTGGTGCTGGTTGAACAACCCCCATTCTTAATGGGCCAGACTATGGAAAATAAAATATTCTCAAAATCAACAAACCATTTAGATTATTATAATGAACAACACCACCTAGGTTCAAGGCTCTGGAACCTAACCTAGAAAAACTATCACTTAATTCAAGAGAACTGCTTCTAGGAAATAAAAAATGGAATGGACGCTCATTTTTGGGAGGATTCCTAACAACAACTCCCCAGTATAGCGTACCAACCCTTTCTTCTTAGACTCGAAGCTAGAATGATAACCTAGAACAATAGAGTTGCACATTACTGGGTCGAAGAAGGAACCCCTAGCCGCTGGTGGAATTGGATCCCCTTCCAAGGTTGGAATGTCGAAACAAATAGCACAATCACAAAATAATTCTTATAGGATCTAAACAAAAGGAAAATCCACAGATTTGAACAACAGGACATAATAAGATGGGGCACCAACTCCTCTGGAACCTCCATAACGAAATAAGCCTACGAGATCACTGCAAAGAAATACAAATCTCCTCAGGCTCAAATCTGGGTCAAGATTTGGAAACAAGGTCTCTAGCCAAAATTTTCGACCTTTCTTTGGTTACTAGCCCTAAGCAACACCCTTACTTGGGACAACCTCTGCAAATGAGGGTTATTTGTCCCCTCCCAATGCCCCCTTTTCCATACGCATGAGGAAACTGCTGAGAACCTCTTCAAATATTGCACCTACTCTGAAAATCTTTGGACCCTTCAAGAGCTCATCTTCAAGCATTCAGAGTGCACAAGAAGCTCCCTTAAGGAAACCCTTGAAATTTGGACCTCCACTATTTTTCTAAACCCTATAGTCAACCAAGCATGGACTCTCACACCAGGTTTTCTCATCTGGGAAGTCCTTAAAGAGTGCAACCGTAGGGTCTTCAAACTCTAGTCCCAACCTCCGGAAGAGCTCTAGAACAAAATTCTTACCTCCACCAGGGAAACTCTATTGGCCTAGCCTTGGGAAGAAAAAGACTAGCAGAGCATCTCGCTTGAGGTTTCGATAATTCAAGGCCTTAACCTCTGCGCCAATCTAGCCTCCTTCACAAAAAAACCAGCCCCCCCCCTCCTCGGCCTTTCAATGGAAACCCCCCCTAGATAAATTTATCAATATGAACTTTGGTGGGGCCTCAAAAGGAAATCCAGGTCAGGGAGGGTATGGAGGTGTCTTCAAATCAAGTAAAGGAAGAATCGTCAGAATATACGGGGGTTAAACATGGATAAATACCAACAATGCAGTTGAACTCCAGACATTGGAAGAAGGCCTCTGGGTAGTCGACTCGCATGGTTATGACAAGATAATACTAAAAGGGGACTCTCAGATAGTGATCAACATATTAAAAAAAATGCATCAAGGCACCTCGGCTTCAAAAATATCAAAGAGTTGGAGGTTGGAAGCTAGCCTGGATTCCATCCAATAGAGGCTGACCTCCATGCCTTTCATTATTCCAAGTCACGTAAAATGCTCGGCAAACAATCTTGCAGACTGGATCAACAATATAAGTTATAGGATCAGGGAGGACTCATGGGATAGAGTTTGGACTCCATTAGTAAGGGAGGATATCATGCAAGTTTGTAACTCCATTGATTTGGATTTTCTGAGAAGAATGAAAATGAATACAGATTATTATTATTATTAACACAGAGACACAAGAATAATAGAGATACAGTAAAGCTGGTTTCTATTCAATAAGAAAATGTGTTGAAATTGTAAAATGTGGCGGAAAACAAGCTTGCTAGAATGGTGGCAGCTTATCTCTGAGAAGAGATGCGACAACTACGCTCATTCACAAGAATATGGTTCCTTTTAACAATAAACAAAAATTCCAAAACCCTAGAAATCCAAAAACCTAACCCTAGGAGTTGAAGCGCCAAAAGTCAAGTGGGCCCCTTTGGGGTAAGCTAGTACATCAACTTCCCGGGGTCGTAACTTTTGCATACGATCTCCGTTTTAAGCACTCGATAGTCCATTGGAAAGGTCTATCTGAGGAATGCACATGTTCTTATTAGATTTATAATCCAACCAAATTTTGACTGTGGCGAGCCCTAAAGACTTTTTTTAGGGCCTCAAAACGACCCTAGAAGTTAGCGACCCGAAAACTAGGAAAAAAACTGCGAAACTGGAAAACTGCCAAAATGAGCTAGTTGGAATAGGTGGGAGGCCACTGAAATCCATCTAGATAAATCACCCCNTAGGAAGAAATGGTATCCATTTCATTGAGTGCCCCCATCAAATGATGAGATTTCTGCTGAATTTGGCCCCGGGTGAGCCACTTGCCTTGGTGCAGGAGCTACCTTCCTTTGACAACTTGATAAAGATGGATCTTTTGTTGGCGAGTGCCCTTGAACTGCATGTCCACAATATGATCACTATATTCCTAGCATGAAGTCAGGGTTGATCTCTATTGGTGTCAATTGTTATTCTATCTCTGAGGTGTCCAACAATGGTGGGAAGTATGGCCGAAGGAGATCCACGTTGAATATTCAGTGCAAGAAAAGGAAAGGAGGAATGTTGAGCTCAAAATAATTGTCATCCAAAACCTTGGTGATGGTGTAAGGTCTGTAATGGAGTGGGAAAAGATTCTGATGGGGCCTTGTAAAGAGTTCTTTCTGCAAGTGTAACCACACTTTGTCTCCCACCTAAAACTTATGTGGCACCTGGTGTTGATCATGGCACTGCTTGTACTTGGCATTGGAATTTTGTGAAATATCCTGAACTTGTTGGTGGATGTGCTGGATCTGCTCAATGAACTTAGAGGATTTTTCAACTTAAGTTGGAGCAGGTGATGAATCGGTCGATGTGGCTGCAATAGGTAGTGCAACATCTATGGGACCCAATGGCTGGAATCCCAATTCGACCTAAAAGGGGCTGTGTTCGGTTGAGCTATGTAGGCCTCTATTGTAGCTATGTTGAACATAAGGAAGACTCTAATCCCATGTACGTGGGTGCTTGGGATTTTACATGCGCAGGATATGCATTATCATTCGATTGAAGACCTCGGTTTGGCCATTTGTGTGGGAGTGGAAGGCAGTGGACTTGGCGATCTTGGCGTCCAACAGTGATCAGATGCTCGAACAGAATGTGTTGAGGAACTGACTGCCCCAATCTGAGACAATGGTTTGTGGGATTCCAAAATGTACCTAGGCTCATTCAAAGAAGAGCTTGGTAGTAGCCTCTGTTTTGATGCTCTTCTTGCAAGAGGCCATGATTGCCATCTTGGAAAAGCGATCAACAACCACAAAGACACAGTCATTTCCCCTTTTGGTGGATGGAAGGACCGACATGTAGTCCATTGATATAGATTCCCATGGCCTGTTAAGAGTAGGAAGAGGGGTGTACAGGCCTTGTTTCTTAGTGGTCGGTTTGGAAATAACACAGGCAGTGCAAGACCTGATATACTTACTAACATCTTATCGATGTTTTGGCTAGTAGAAATGTTTATGTAGCACTGCCACTGTCTTTTCAATGCTGAAGTGTCCTACCACCCGACTGTAGTGGGCTTCCCAAATTATCTTCTCTCACTTGCTTGATGGAATGCATAGATGGCCTAGTTGACACAATATCATTTCCTTAAGATGGAAATTAGAGACAACTGAGTCTGCGCCTAACATTTGGTATGTGGTGGCGAAGTCAGGGTTTGTCTCATAGAGGTTGGGCCATCCGAAGTTTTCGTGGCAGCAAGAGTCTAGCACCATGGTGAGTGTTGTGACTGGAGGTCAACTGAGGCAATCAATGACTCAGTTGGTACTGCCTGTTTTATACTTGATGTTGAGGTGGAACTGATGCAAGTATGTGGACCACTTCTGATGGTGGTCATTCCACAATTTTCCTTGTGCCTGCATGAACTGCAGTGGTTTATGATTCGTGTAGAAGACTGTCTCCTTCCCGAGAATGTAACGTATTCATTAGTGGTAGGCTTTCACAATGGATTACATTTCTTTGTCGTAAGTAGGGTACTTACAGACAACATATGATAATGTCTCACTATGATAGGCCATGAGGGTGGTTGTGCTGAGTGAGACATGTACCCACAACATAGTCTCAAACATTTGTCTCGATCTTAAAGGGTTGTTGCAGGTCCGATAATGAAAGTACTGGGGATGAGAACAAGCATTGCTTTAAATCATTGAACGTTGTCTATTGGGACATTCCCAACACAAATGTTTCCTTACCACCACCTCTGGTTACTTGGATGAGGGCCCATGCAATATGGGAGAATCCCAACACGAACCTGGGATAGAAATTGGCAAGGCCTAAGAAGCTCTAAAGCTCAGTGACCGTGGTTGGGGCTGGCCAGTCACGAATGACCTGGATCTTGGTTGGATCCACATGCACACCATGCTAATCCATGATGTATCCTAGGTACTAGACCTTGTCCATGCCAAAGGAACATTTTTCCAAGTTGGCATATAGCTTGTGCTGTCGCATGGTGTGTAGAACCTGCTAAATATGATGGAAGTGTTCCTCCCAATTCTTGTTGTAGATGAGCATGTCATCTAGATAAACCACTACAAAAGTATCGATGAAAGGTTGCAGGATATCATCCATCATCCTCATGAAAGTTGTTGGAGCATTTTTCAAACCAAAGGGCATGACCAGCCATTCAAAAAGACCTTCTTTTGATTTGAAGGTGATCATCCATACATCTATCTGTTTTATGGGGACCTGGTGGTAGCCAAAATTCAGATCAATCTTACTGAAGTATTTGTCCCCCTTGAGCTGATCAAGGAGATTGTCGATTCTGGGAATCGGGTACTAGTTCCTGATTGTGATTTTATTTAGGGCCCGGTAATCAATGCAGAGTTGCCATGTCCCGTCTTTCTTTTGCACCAACATAATTGGGCTCCCACAAGGCGATGAATTGGGACGAATGTGCCCCTTGTGGAGTAGTTCTTTGATCTATCGCTTGATCTCCTCATTCTCTAGCAAATAGTAGCAGTGTGTTAGGGGTCATATTGATGGTATGCTTGACCTAAAAGTGCAGAGGTACCCCGGTAGGTGAGGAGAATATATCTTTGTATTCTGCCACAACCTTGTCCACTTGCTTCTTTTGTGTGGAGAGGTCAGCCGCGGAGGCCCTGGATGTGGTCAAAATAGTTCGCTCACTCTGAGAGAGAATCATGAAGAAGAAAAACTTCCCGGTCTGAGAGATGACCTTCCTTTATTTCTTGGTAGAGATCAAGGAAATAACACAAGGTGGGACAGCCTCGGGTATCCTATATAATTTCCTATTCAAAGTAATAATAACACTGCGAGGCCTAGACTCATATACAACATGACGTTTCCATAAATAAGGTTGGCCCAAAATAATATTACAAACTTATAGAAGAGAAACATCACACAATACCTCATATTTGAAGGGATTGATGTCATATGATAGGCGACACCATTGGCTGGCACGGAGATCGCTTCCTTGGTGGAGCCATCCAATGGTGTAGGGATGTGGGTGTGGCGTTGCCGATAGGGCTAGCTTCTTGAAAACCTCTTCTGAGATGAGGTTCTTCTGGCTACAACTATCAATGATTAAGTGCAACGAGATGCCTTTTACCCACATCTGTGAATGAAAGCAGATCTCAACTTCTTCTTTCTCATTTGGTTCACCGGGCTAGACCTTGGTGGTAGCAAAAGTGGCACTGGGTTTTGCGTCAATGATCCATATCCCCCTTTATGGTTCTGACTCAAAGTCAAAACCCACATCTGATTCATAGGCTTTCACCTTAGCTACTAACAATTTCTTGGAGCGACAATTAGTAGTGTTATGCCAGGGGCTCTTATGGAAGTCGCACCACTTCCCAGTATCTTTCTTTGTCTTTCTAGTGTCCTTCTTTGCTTGCGGCCTAGAATGGTTCTCCCGAGGCTGTCTTTCTTTTCTATGTCCTTTTTTTTGTGGGTTGGGGCTTCCCTCTACATTCTTCTGATGTGAGGGGTTCCCAGGGCCAAATTGTCGTGTCTTTTGTTTAATCTTTTGCTCGATTTTGACGGCATATCGATAGGCCACACCCAAGGATGAGATGTCCAAAAACTCCATTTCAGCCTGGATGTATCTATGCAAACCACCGCGATACTTGAGAACCACATGTCACTCATAATCTTTGATACCCACCTTGGTGATCAAGGTATGGAAGATATTTGTGAACTCTGACACTGCTTGGTCTCTTTCTTGTCGTAGTGTGGCCCATTTTGTATATAGCTCATCATAATTTCCGACAAGGTAGTATTGTTCCTTGATAAAATCCTTGAAGGACTCCCAAGTGACCGTGATTGTAAATAATGAGGGTTCCTCTGTTTCCTTTTGCTCACAGATAGTATCCCACCAATCTTTGACATGGGAGACGACTTTGAGGAACGCAAACGTAATATTTTATTTGTTCGAAAAGTCATGGACATAAAAATACCCTTCTAGCAGATTTAACCATTTGTCTATAGCATCTGCATCTATCTGACCTTCAAATATGGGAATGTCAAAGTTTATTTGTACCTTAAAGGGGGCGGCGCCTTTGTTCGAGGAAGTTGTGTCATCTGTTGGTATTCGCTGAAGGATTTGTAGAAAATTATCCATCATTTTGTTCCTTTATTACATGAGGGCTTCCTCGAGCAAGATTTTGAAAGGATCTCCTATCCTGTCATCTTTATTTTCTCCCACCATGAGAGGTCGGTTGGGAGTGCGAGATATTTTTTTCTCAGGAGAAACAAGCTTGAGACCCAATTCTTTGTACCCTGACCTCATCGGGGAAATTCATTAAGAACGACAGGGAGAAGACCGCTATGATACCACTGATCCGGATTTTATGAGAAGAACAAAAATGAATACAAATTATTATTATTCTTAACACAGAGACACAAGAATAACAGAGATACAATAAAACTAGTTTCTATTCAATAAGGAAGTGTGTTTAAATTGTAAAATGCATCGGAAAACAAGCTTTCTAGAATGTTGGCAGCTTATCTCTGAGAAGAGATGTGACGATTGCGCTCATTCGCAAGAAGATAGTTACAATGAGTCTCTCCAATAATTTTTACAGTAAACAAGAATTCCAAAACCATAGACATCCAAAAACCTAACCCTAGGATATGAAGCGCTAAAAGTCATGTGGGCCCCGTTGGGGTAAGCTAGTACATTAACTTCTCGAGGTCATAACATTTGCATATGATCTCCATTTTAAACGAACAATAGCCCGTTGGAAAGGTCTATCAGAGTAATACACATGCTTCCTTTAGAATATAACTTCATCAATAGTATGACTATGGAGAGCCCTAAAAATTTTGTTTAGGGCCTCAAAACAACCCCGGAAGTTAGGACCCAAAAACTAGGAAAAAAACTACCAAACTGGAAAACTACCAAAATGAGACATTTGGAATAGGTGGGAGGTCACCAAGATCCATATGGATAATCCATTTCTAGAAATGACCTTCTCTCCATGGAAATTGAGCCACATGATCGCCCAAAACCTCAAGATTACAGAAGCCTCAACTCTAGGACGAAGACGATTCGCAAGGAAAACAATTTGGGTGAAAGCCCAACTAGAGAAAGGCAAGACTCGACCTTTCAAGCAGTCAAAATCTTGGAGGGTGAAGAGGAAGTAATACGAACCCTACATAATAATTTCCAACTAAGAGACTCTCCTAAATGACAAACATCTCATTTGATAAGACCAAAAAGAGTCGGTGTCACTGACGTCAGTCCTAAGCACAACAAACAACCCCCTCACACACAAGAAAAATTCGTGGCAATCTAGAAGAGGGGATTCCTGATACTAAAGGAAGGATTAATAAAGGCCCCACCTACCACCTCTCCTCTCTAGTGTGTGACCAACTAAACTCCCACAGAGCTATTTGTGGTTTGGAAAACATCACATTACCAACTACTCTCAACGACGACAATCGACATGACCGTGATCGAAGATGGCCCCATCAACATTTAACTCAGGAGATCCTTCCAAAGAATCCTAGGGAAGAGATCCAAGAGGAACTCAATGAGATCTCCCAACATATAACAACAAAGTATAGATACCAGAGCTCTGTGCAACATGTTAAGGATTTATGCCTGCCAGATAATAGAGGGAGTAGAGCAGCTTAGACCGCCACCCACAATTAACATTTAAGGAAGCTACCTCTGCACATAAGTCTCGATGAGGATCAAATCAGAGAACAATTTCTCTCCCACGAGGCTCAGGATTTGGGAGGAGGTCTGAGGCAGATCAAGCAAGTAGGGGGCACCTCAGAAATAAATGCTCATAATGTGGAGTCCTCAGGACTCCTAGAAACTGCATCTCCTCTATGATAATATCCTAGATGACGAGCCCCCATCATGAGAGTAGGACTAAAACAATTAGTGATTTTTTCATGATGACACTGCAACTCAAAATCCTGGCCCAAACCTTTCAAACCTCCTTCACAAACAACTAGGGATCTCCGAGGAACTCCCTTGCAATTTTTTACCACCCCATTCTTTGAGCTTTGATCAGAGACACTATGCCCCCTAGGCATGGCTACCCCCCAAGTTATAGATGAGGCTCTGAAATCCATGGAGCTTCATCCTCAAGGCAATAGTAGGAAGGAGTTCTAGAAACTAGGATCCAACACGAGGCATTCAACGTCGCCCATAAGTTCACCACGAACAACCCTCAACATTTCCAAAGAGCTTTGGAGGAAGCAGAATATACTATCAGTGAGGAACACGAGATGACCACAAACATAGAGGTAGTCGACTCCACAATTCACTAGGTTCCAAACGTCATCCATTCTAGAGGAAGAGACACGCGCTATTGGCGAATTGTGGAACTATACTAGAACCTCAAGACACTTCTTGTCCAAATGCTTCAAACAAGAGAGGACGCGCAAAACATGCTCCAACTCTAGCTTGATGACCTTCACTTGATGGTTCGTGAGATTCTCGCTCGCCTCCCCCAAGAAACGTGTCATCTTGATCACCCTCTGGGCCACCAGGAAAATCAACCGATTCACCAGGAAGCCCCATCAGGAAACTCAAGCGTGGGGCCGTCGGCCCCTTGAAGTTTCTTCTCAAGTTTTGTCCTTTTTGAAATGATAGTAAATAGTATTTATAGTCGGGAAATCCATAGTTTCATAACAATATTTAAGTTTTTTTGGACTAGATATAAACAATACTTTTGGTAGGATGCTATTTACTTCTTCTATTGGCCTGGTTTCCCAAGTGGCAAGACAACAGTATGAATTTTTGGACTGTATGATATTTTGAAAATTTAATAGAAATATTGATACGAACCTTACAATAAATAAATAAACCGCATTAGATTGTGTTCTATAAAACTCATTGTAAAACAACTTAAATTGAGTGGAAATATTTCTAGTATATGTCGTGCTATATAAAACGTGCAAAGAACAAGTTATTGTATGTTAATTTTGTGGCCATCATCTCCTTGTTGCATACCTTCCCATATACTTTGCATTTAGTAATGGTGTTATGCATAAAACAAATTCAAGATATCTCTACTCGCCAGTGCGAAAGTAAAATTCTTCCATATGGCCAACGAAATTCTATATATTCAACCACATTTACATATTTTTCCCACATGTTTTCTCATAAAAATTGCAAGAAAAGTGTGTATGGATATGGATGAATCATCAAACTGATCATTAAATCATTTTATCAAGGCATTGTCTAACTATTATAGGAAATGGTGTTTTTCGCCAGAATCCGACGACATAAATCTACACGAAATCACTATTTTTTGTTGTTTAAAATCTAGCTTTGAATGCAGAAATGGATTCAACATGTTGAAAAACCCTTGGGACACTCGAATTATACAAAAATAATCACTCGGATCTGTCCATCAAATGATCTTCTACTGTATTTCGAGCAAATGTCCTGGGAAAAAATCATCGGAGAACCTTCATTTCGTAGAAAGTTTAACCTACGACTTTTATCAAACATGAATTTTAAACTCCTATGGTAGAAGAACATTTACCATACAATACATAATGACATCTCTCTAAAGCAGATAGATCGATCAAGCTAACATAAAGATAACTCGTAGTGATTATTTGTTGTATACTTCCACGTTCAGAACATCACCCCCATCCTGTACATACAATATTGGAACATTAGGTTTAAACAAAATGAAAGAAATCGAAGGAAAAATATATGGTTTTTGTTTTGTTGGTTAACTCAACACTCACATAAATAGAATCTTTGATTAATGGACAACAATTATCTACCATCTCGAAATCCTATCAATGACAAGTTCCTTGTCTTGAACTCAATGTTCATCTAAATCGAAGCTTTGATTAATGTGAAACAATTATTTACAGATCCGAAATCCCATCGATGAAAAGTTCCTTACCTTGAGACTTGCACATTTTCATAAGGTTCAAGGTAGGGAAACTGCCACTTCAAGTGCATAAGGTTAAGGTTCACCTAATTGATGTTCATGGTTGTAGAATGACTTGAATCGCATCCCAGCCAAGCCTAAGCTACTGCCCCACACCAACCAAATATGAAAGCAAGGAATCTTAAGCTCTTTATAAATAGGCTTTGCTCGTTTCAAGCTAGCTCTAATGGAGAAACTACTTGTCCACACCTCTCTTCATTACATCCTTCGTTGCCACTTAGGAGGATATGTCGCTGCAACCACTGAAGCACTTGCATGATTAACATTTGTGCCATGTGACAACCCATCCACAAGACACGATTCCAAGAGCAATGGTGATATATGTCTTGGTTTGATTTTCTAAGGATATATCTCACCTTCACGCATTGGTTGATAGTGTAACCTAGGCTCCCATCCCCATCGAACTGTCAAACTTTTGATCACACGTCAATCAACGAGCTTGTTAAATGCGTTTCTTTTTGTTCTTCAATGATGCCACTAAATGCATTTCTTAGGTTCTTGAAAACCTATGGTTAATAAATAGTCCTCCTTCATGATTGCATTCTGTAATGATTCACCCAGATGGAGATTTGGGCACTCAACCCTTGATCTTCTCTCAAGGAAAGTCATAAAATCAAATGTGGAATGATGCGGTTGTCCAGGATCAATGTGACTTGTAGATTGCAGACAAATTGTACGAGAATGGAGTGGCACTAGATCTTTATTTCACATTCCTCCATTACATTGGATCCACAAAATTTTACCCTGGCAGAGCCTTGTATGGAATAATGCAATTTTGATAGCCACCCTCAACTTTTTCCAACACAGTCGCAACCCTCTAGTTGGTGGCATTTTTTATTACTTAATTTTGGCAATGATTCTTTGGGTGGTGGCTACTGGTGTGTCATTTCCTTCGGTTGAATTTATAATGAGTAGAATATGAATGACCTAATTCTAATAATAAATGTTTTTATTTTTTTTTTATTTTTTGTTAAATTTTTTTATATTAGGAATTTGAACATTATTTGTTATGAAAAAAATAAAATTTATTATATAATATGATTTTAACTTGAAAAATATGACTTATAGTTTATCACTATTACAACATTAAAATTATATAGTTATTACACGTTAATGTAACATTGACTTATTTAACTATTACCAGTATACCTTTGTAGACTTTATCAATCAAATCGTTGGACGGAGGGGGGTCCCTTGTCCCATAAGCAAGGGGGTCTCATACACCAGTTAAGTGTCTGGCTTGGCCATGACCTTAAAAATGGATTATTATTATTATATAAAATAAAAATAATTATTATACATTTTAATTATTATAACAATAAATAAATATATTATCAATATTATAAAAGATAACAAGTATACATTTTAATTTAAATTAATGTTTAAATAAGAAATAAAAATTTTAATTCACTGAACTGAATTTCAATGGAATTAAATTGAACATGTGAAATGGTTGAAAAAATGATAATGTAAGGCCTGGATTATAGAGCCTCATAAAAATAAATAAATAAATAAATACTTTCTAATCTACTTCTTTAATTACTGCTACATAGTTTAGAATTTTCTTTCTTGATATTCTTCTACCAGCATAATAATTGACAGCTTACCAACAACAACATACTAACAGTATAATAATTAACATCATAGCAACAACGACATACTAACAACATAATAATTAACAACAATATAATGATAACAACAATATAATGATAGCATAAAATGTATAAGGTATTTACCTCAACCTGAAGCTTAGTTGATTTAGCCCTTTCCTGGTTGATGATGATGATCCTACCCAAACCAAGTATTAACCTCCCAACCAAATAGGAACAACCTCTCGATCTCCCTAGCTCCAGGAATCCTTGCGGTTTCCTGCCCCCCAAGCCCAAAATTCCCAACAACAATTGTGTCCTTGTGAGAGTCCTCAAGCCAAACTGTTCACTAAAAATCCTTCTTTCAGCCTTTCTTCCTCCTCCTTCCTCCCAAATTTTCCCGTCCAAAAACCAAAGATCCCTCCCCAAGTTTTGTCCCCTCTCCCTTATCCTCCTCCCTCAAATCCCACTCCCTCCTTCAATTCTCCAACCACCTTATCCCCCATTAATTCCTCAACCACCTTATCCCTCCCGTTAATTACTTCAACTACCAATTTTAATAATATTATAATAAAGACTCCATAAAATTATTTTAATAATTAATTAAATTAATATTTATCAATCATGATAATTAAATAGTTAATTAGGATTGTTATAGATAACTAAATCCGAAGGGACACATTGTGTCGTTCGAAACATGTATTCTTTTCACATTTATTTCCTTGCTTTCCATGTGTCCTTTACATCGAGCATTATGCCTTCCACATGTCCTCAACTATATTATTTATGATGATCTCGTCATAAGGTCTCAACATCCTCCCAAGTAGCAGATCCTAGGCTATACTTGTCCCACTGGACCTTAACTTGGTCTACTAGACGGTTCTTGTGTTGTCGGACCCTACGGTCCAATATGCGTAATGGTTCTACCGTGAGGGTTCCCGCGTCCGATACCTGCAATTCCTTCCAATTCAGTTTATGAGATTCCTCAGCAACATAATGACGTAGAACAGATACATGAAAAACATTATGAGTTTTATGCAAGTGGGGTGGAAGTACGAGACGATAGGCAACAAGTCCAATTATCTCTTGGATTTTGAACAATCCTATAAATCGAGGAGATGCCTTTGTCCCCTTCTTGAACCCAATGGTACTCTTATTAGGCCTGATACGAGTGAAAACTTGATCTCCCGCTTTATAACTTCAGTTAGTCCTATGTGCATAAGCATAACTTTTTTGTCTATCCCGTGCTTCCTTTAGTCTCTACCTAATCTAAATCATTTGTTCCTCCATCTCTTGAATCAATTTTGGCCCAACTGTCACTCGATCTTCTAACCTTTCCCAACTCAATGGTGTTCTGCATGGCCTTCCATACAGAGCTTCGTAGGGTGGCATTTCAATGGAGCTATGAAAACTGTTATTGTAGGTGAACTCTACCAAAGGTAGGTACTTCTCCCAATGGGTTTGATTATCCATATCATAAATCCTAAGAATGTCTTCCATAACCTGATTTATTCTCTCAATTTTCCCATCTTTTTCATGATGATAAGTTGTGCTTAAGTTCAACTGAGTCCCCAACGCTGACTGCAAACTTGTCCAAAACCTAGAAGTGAATCTGGAGTCCCTATCTGAAATGATCTTCTTGTGTAACCCATGCAAACAGATGAACTCACTTACAAACATGTGTGCCACATCAGTGACATCATAAGTGTCTCTAACTAGAATAAAATGATCACTCTTGGTCAACTTATCAACTATCACAAGAATAGAATTGTGTCTATGTGATGTGAGTGGAAATCCCACAAAAAAATCCATAGAAAAATCTTCCCATTCAGACATAGGGACATCACACAGCTGTAGGAGACCTACCGGGTGGTGGCGGTCAACTTTCACTCTTTGAAACTCTAGGCACTTGGAAACGAAATGGACTACATCACGCTTCATGCCTACCCAGAAGAAAATCTTCTTCATGTTTGCATACATTTTCTTCACACCCGGATGCAGACAATAAAGTGCTCTATGGGCTTCCTTGAGTATGATGCTTCAAATATCCCCGCCTTCGGGGATGTACATCCTTCCTTGATATCTTAATAGTCCATCTACTTCCAGGCTATATCCTTCATACTTTGGATCTAATTGCCTTCCTCTATGGAGGGTTGAAGTAACCTTTAAATACCAACTATCTCCAAGAATTTTCCCCAACACATGTTCCCTAAGATTGAATTTTAAGGGTACTAAGGAGAAGACACGTGGTCTCCTACTCAAGGCATCCACGACCACATTTTCCTTTCCCTTGATGTACAAAATTTCAAAATCGTACTCACTCATAAACTCACTCCATCGCCTCTGCCTGACATTGAGATCCTTTTGAGTGAAGAGATGTTTTAATCTTCCATGGTCCGTTTTGAGCTCAAAGTTTCACCCCACTAGATAGTGCCTCGAAATTTTTAGACCTGGCATTGCAACTGCCAACTCAAAATCATGAGTAGCGTAAATCTCATCATGCTGCTTCAACATCCTTGATGCATACACTATCACTCCTCCATCCTGCATTAGCACGCCCCCCAACCCTTTCTTCAAGGCATCCGTGCAGACTGTGAAGTATTTTTCCGTATCCGACACTTGTAGATTTGGTGCACTAGTTAGTAACCTCTTAAGCTTGATTAATGCACTATCACATTATTCTCTCCATTCATACCTGACCCCCATGCACTAGAAAGTGGTGATGTGTTTCTCTATTTTAGATAACCCTTCCACAAATATCCAATAATAACCTGCTAGCCCCATGAATCTTCTTACCTCATGAGCATTTTTCATCACTAGCCATTCCATAATGGCCTTTACATTTTATGGGTTCACAGAGATTCCTTTACCAGAAATGATATGACCTAAATAGTGAATTTATTTCTATAATAAAGAACACTTCGGCAACTTTCCATACAATTTGTTCTCTCTAAGGCATGACAACACCACTCGCAAGTGTTCCTCATGTTCTCTTTCGTTCTTGGAATAGATGAAGATATCATCCAGAAAGACTTGTACAAAGAGGTCTAAGTACTTTCAGAATACACCATTCATGAGGCTCATGAATACTGTTGGTGCATTGGTCAAACCAAAAGGTACTACACCAAACTTGTAATGCCCAAACCGAGTTCGGAATGCAGTTTTACGAATATCACCTTCCTTAATCCTTAACGGGTGATACCCTGATCACAAATCATTTTTTGAGAACATCGTTGCTCCTTTCATATGATCAAAGAGATCATCTATCTGTGGCATTAGGTACCTATTTTTCACTGTAGCATGGTTCAAGTCCTTGTAATCTATACATGGTTGTAAGGAACCATCCTTCTTCTTCACAAACATTACTGGTGCACCCCAAGGTGAGACACTAGGCCTTATTGGCCTTAAGCCGAGTAGTTATTTCAACTACATCTGCAACTCACAAAGTTCTGGTGCTGTCATCCTATATGGAGTCTTGGAAATTGGCTCTGCACTAGGTTTTAGCTCAATGGTAAAATCAAGCTTCCTCTCAGGAAGTAACCCTGACAACTCTTTTGGAAAAACATCCTTAAACTCCGACAATACTAGGTACTGATCCAAGGAGGTTCCTTTCCTTTCATTGACTGCTTCCACTACATATAGTCGACAACGTTGCCTCATGCAACGTTTAACCTTCATGGTCAAGATAAAGCATAGAGACACCTTCCTCCATACACCACGGATCTCTACTGAACTTCCTTCATCATCAACACAAAGCACCCTTTTCATGAAACAATCTACCATAGCTTCATGGGATTATAACCAATCCATTCCAATGATTAGGTCATACGTCCCAAGAACAATGACGTATACCTTCAACCTAGTAGTACACACTCCCAGGTCTACTAGAAAATTATCAACGCTAGGTCCTACCACTTATTTTCCTCCCGAAGCCATCTCGACTTGTTTAAAGTCATCGTGCTCGTAGGCTGCCAACCCACACTTTTCTAATGTAGAAGGTGAAATGAAACTATTTGTAGCACCATAATCAAATACAATTTTAACATTGACATGATTTAGCATACCTGACGACTCCACTACTGTGGATTGATGTTCTTCCTGGCGATTATTAACCGCTGCATAAATATGGTGGCTACTACTCGCTCTTCCCACTGGGGCCTTTCCTTCTCTATGCACAAATCCTATTTGCAGCTCTGGGTAGTCACGTTGGTAATGGGGTCCTCCACACCCCCAACATGTAACACAATATGGAACCTCTGCACTAACCTGTGATGGTCTCTTAAATGAGTTCCTTCCCCTAGAGCCCCTGCCCCTACTTGCTGCTCCCTGAGAAGGTCGTGGACCTTTCTGCATTGTTGGTGATGAGTGGGATGCTGCACTCACTGCCATTAAGATAAATATAGAAACTTCCCTAGGTGCGACTCTATTTCCATAAGGAGACGTCCTAGAGCTCCCTCCCCTGGAGAAGGTCCTAGGGGCCTTCCCCACGAATCTAGGATGTTGTGGAAAGGTTGATCTCATACCTTCATTTAAGCTCATATGCTCCTCTGCATAACGTGCATTTTCAACTACTTCAACTACTGATGATGGTTTCCACATCTGTACCATGCCCCCTATCTTAGGGTTTAACCCATACACAAAACATTATGCCTATCGTTGATCAGTATCCATGTACGAGACATATTTTACCAACTCCATGAACCTGATCTCATACTCTTCCACAGTCATGTTTCCCTGAAATAGAGTATGAAATGCTCCCACCTGTTGTTCCTAGTAGTAAGCTGACAAATATTTCCTCCATAACCTTTCCTAAAAAAGTTCCCATGAGACGGTGTCTGGGGTAAGGTGCAACTGCCACTCCAGGTTACCCCACCAGTTCAAGGCATTGTCCCTCAACTAAAAGATTGTTATTTTCTCCTTTGATGTGGAAGCATAGTCTCTTAAGGAGAAACATCGTGTCATTCCTTCCAACCATGCCTATGCACATTCACTTGCACGACCCYCGAAAAAATCTAGGAGTTTGATCTTCTGTAGTTCTCTGGCGATGTCCCCAGGTGGAGGCCCTCCCTCTGAGTCCCTCGACACTTCAGGGTTACCCACCCCAAATGGTGGGGGTTCCACTTCGACATCTGCTGACTGACGCCCTYTTAATGTCTCATTAATAGCCTCCAAAGAATGCAAAATGAGAGCTAATTCAGGCGATGGTGGTGGGAGCGTTGATGTTGGTGGTCCTTGCGATGATTCCCCTCAGCCTCGATTTCCCCAAGTCCTAACCATATTGAATAACTGAATATCCATCAAACCAAATGCTTATCAGGGAAGAGTTTTAAGGCAGTCCACATTTGCTCAATTTATACTTGTAAACACAGGGTTAGGCGTAAGTTTTGTTTTTAGTTTTCTGTAAACAGATGTTACTCTCTTTAGGGTAAGTGGCTTAGGTCATGGTTAAAGAATCTAAGCTTGGTATCATCGTCTAAGTATACTGCTAACTCTCTCTCCTTGCTAACTAGGATAGCAATGTGGGGTACTTCACCACTTACCCTTGGGTATTTCCTTAACATGCATTATAACCCGTCTTCTAACCTTGATATCCTTATATACCTTATAATTAATTAAACCCTCTCTTATTTAATAATGCTTTATAATTGATTAACTAAAAATTTATCACATTACCCTTAATAACATTATATTAACTTAAGGTAATGTTAATTAATCACTTTAATTAACAAGCCAAACATTAATTAATCACTTTAATTTAATTTAATTTTTTATTTAAAAGAAAACCATACATTATAACAATAGTTTGAGTTTTATAATTAAAATAATTAAAATTTAAAATAATTTAAAATAATTAAAATTTAAAAGAAATTAAAATAATTAAAATTTAAAATAATTTTAAAATAATTAAAATTTAAAATAATTTAAAATAATTAAAAGAAATTAAAATAATTAAAATTTTAAAAGAATTTAAAATAATTAAAGTTGGGCATCGTGGGTCCTCGCACGAGACCCACGTGACCCCCCTCCCCCCCTGCTCTCAGTACCAAAACCCTACACCCAGGAAAATCTCACTCGCACAACGTTCCTTCCCCCACAGCCTCTTCCATTATGCAACTGTGGGTCAGGGTTTCTCTCTTTGGATCCCCCATAGCTCTTCCTTTCAAATTGGCGCTTGGATTGGACTTGGGTTGGGACTGGTTCGGTGCTTGGCGTGTTGGCTAGCGCAGATTTTGTGAGTCCTTTGCATAGCAAGAGGTCGAGGTTCGATGGTTGGCATAGTGCATGAGCTTTGGCTTTTTGTGGGCTCTCTTCATAGCTTAGCGTTCGTGTTGGGAGCTGACCTGTGTGATCTGTGCTCTCCCCGTAGTGCATTGTGTAAGGGCATTCACTCCCTGTAGAAATATGTGTAAGGACATGTTGTGCACAAAGACTAGGACCTTGCGAGCTCCTTCCTCATGGCTTGGATTGGTCTTGAGCGCTGACTTGGGCATTTGATACTTGGTTGAGGCAAAAAATAGTCTTTCTTTGGATTTCCAGCGCTGACGGGGTTACTATTTGTTAGAAAAATAGGACCGCGGAGGAATAAAATAAAACAAATGCAGAAACAAAACACAGAAGACACACAATACAAGAGAGACACATATTTACGTGGCTCACCCAGTGTGGGCTACGTCCACTAGAGAAATTGCCAGGTCCTTGCTTATTATTATCCAACAAATGAAGGGATACAACCTACAACAAAACTCGCTGTAACTTCCTGTTCTTTCTCTCACAGTATCCTCTTTCAGAATACAATATTCACCATCCAACCATAGCCGCAATACATTTCCCTCATAAAAGAGGGTTGCCTTCTAGGGAAAAAATCCCTAACATAATCTCTACCGTTAGATCTGCGACCTTATAATGAACGGTCCAGATTTACAATGAAATTACAATATACTTTTATAAGGCAATTTTTGCTTCGGGGGCTTCGCCCCCGAACCCCCACTGGGGGCCCGCTTGCCCCCAGAGCTCCCAACCAGGGGGATAGCCCCCCCGGACCCCGCAGAGGGGGTACCCCCCCTCTGCACTCCCTCGTGTGGAAGAGTGTACATACTTCTGGGGTGTAAATACTTCATGGGGTATAAACACGGCTGGAAGTAAAAGACCTATAAATCAGGAAGATAATCAGGCTCCACAACCAACAATCTCCCACTTGGAGACTGATCTCAACAACTCCACTGCTGCTGTATATGCTGGACTCTAAACCTTCTTGGTCTTGGAAAATTTCTCATCTTCATCTTCATTCTTGAAGACCAACTGAAACTGAGCAAGAACTCAGTTTCTCCCTGGATGCTCCCTTTGTTAACATGTCTGTAGGATTTTGGCTAGTGTGTATCTTTTCCATCTTCAATTTTCCATCTTCCAAAGTGGATCGTATGAAGTGGTACCTCAACTGTATATGCTTAGTCTTTGAATGGAAGGTTGAGTTCTTTGCAAAGTGAATGGAACTCTGACTGTCACAGTACAACCTAATGTTCTCCTGCTTCTCTCCCAATTCCTCCATAAACCTTTGTAACCAAATCATCTCTTTACTAGCCTCTGTAGCAACAACATACTCTGCCTCTTTTGTTGAAAGTGCAACAACCTTTTGCATTTTCGAAATCCAACTTACTGTTGTTCCACCTATAGTAAAAACATACCCTGTGGTGCTCCTCCTGCTGTCTTTATCACCTGCCATATCTGAATCAACATATCCTTGTAGAAAAGTG
>ML777809.1:547259-561856 GCA_009831015.1 Picea engelmannii
CAATATGTGTCTTTGAGTCTTTGTATAGGGGTTGTTGTGCCTTATCAATAAGAGGTACATCATGAATATCTTCATAGATCTCATCCATGGGTGCATTCGCACCCATGAAAACAAAGGTGTCATGGATCAACCTATTTATCCCTTCATTCTCAATAATATTAGTGTCATTTTCTTCCATAGTATCGGTTTCAATTTTATCACCCTGACCATCTCTACTACAAACTACAACATTATGAATTCTAATAATAGGTGGTTTTTCTTTATAATTACAAATAACTAAATATAATTAGTATTAAAATATTAAAAATTTATAACTTTTTTAAAAAGACAAAAAACATGTTTCCCATATGTTAACAAGGGGTAATTTTTCTAGCTATTCACATATTAATTCTTCTCCTTTTTATGCCTTTTTCATTTCATACAAGGGAAATAAAATTTCCCATCAGTGATATCATGAAGTTTGGGATAATTCTGAGATGGTTTTTCATGATTTCTTGTACGCACATAATAATTGCATTTATCAAGATCCACATATGTGATGGTAACCGAGTTTTTTTATTGCATCTTCTATATAATCCAACCAATTGGATACATCAATGTCCAAGTTAGGGTTATTTGACATTTTATTATATTTCAACAAAATATTGACCAATTCATTGGTATATATTCAAATAATTTCACAAATAGAGAATCCAAATGGTATCCACAAATTTTAACTGAATAAAATTTCAACTATGGGTAGAAAAATTACCCTGTAGTATTATGTCACCTAATCCCAACTCTTCAGAAAAAAATAGGGGTGTTTCCTTTTATGTGGTTGTCTTTTAAAATGCGAAAAAAAAACTTGATCAATGAGCACATCGAAAGTATAAAACATTCATTAGCCAAAAAACAAAATCCACAAACTTTGATTACTTGACATTTAATCAAGGTTAAGTATATTTATAGATTAAAAAATTGTGATTGTGATTACTTTTTTTTCTTCAGAGTCGAGGAATCAATAACTAAGTGGAATCATGCTCACGAGAATGCAACTTTGAAACTGTTGGGATACCACTATAAACCCCATATTTCACACAAAGCCCATAATCACGTGCTAAGGTTAAATAGGATTTAAACTAAGGTGGGAAAAATTAACACCGCGACTCCCAACCACTTGGTCTACCCCTGATAGGATTTAAGACAATTGATTCTTTTTTATTATTTGGATGGAGGGAATCAGTAACTAAGTGAAATTACACCCATGATTATGTGGGTTCAAAAACATTGGGATACCACTATAAACCCTATCTTTCATGCAAATCTCACAATCATGTGACGAGGTTAGATATGATTCAAATCGAAGTGGGTAGCATTAACAACATGAGTCCTAACCACTTGGTCTACCCTTGATAGGTTGTGATTATGATGACTTGACATTGATTAAGTGGCATATTAAATGTGTATTAACTGACATTATTCATTTAAAATCAGTTAACTAATGTGTGTCGAGGGAAACAAAAAAAGACACCCATTTTAACTGAATTTAGATGTTTAAATTGTTTTTTTCAATAAGCATCGATTCAAATATCAAATTTTGACAATAAATCTAGCAGTGTGATATAAAGTTAAGCTATCACTAGGTTCCAATTGAGCCAACTATGTGTGGAAGACAACCTTTAAGTACAAATAAGGTATCATTTAATGGTTTGGCATGTCATTTGGCTTGAATAATGCACTAGAAACATTCATGAGGATGATGGATGAAATTATGTGGCCATCTTCTTACACAAATACTTATCTTTAGCAAAATCTGGGAAAAACATATGAACTACAATCATCAAGTGTTGAGAACCTTGCAACAACATAAGCTATATGAAAATTTAGAGAAGTGGTCATTTAACATGTAAATAAGCCCATATATAGGGTAGATCATGGATGCATAAGATGTGCATATGAATCTAGTAAAGGCTCAAGTGATCCATAACATTAGTCAACCCTAAAGACATTGATAGAGATCCCTAGCTTCTTGGGCCTCAACAACTTTTACTCCAAGTTCAAGTTGGGATTTTCTCATATTTCTTGGCCCTTAATCAAGATGACCAAGGGTGGATCCAAGGCCAATTTTATTTTGGATAAGGCATGACATAAATCATTCAAGGAGATAAAGGGTTGCATCTAATTGACATCAATCCTCATTTTGCATGATCTGCAACAAATTTTAAAAATTGAGATGAATATATTTCAAATTATTCCATTGGTGCAGTCCTCACTAAGTATGTACACCCAATATTTTATCATAATAAGACACTCTCTTACACAGTTTGTGGAAACCCCACCTATGACAAAGATATTTGCTCATTTTTCAAGGCATTTCGATAGTGGAAGATTTGTATTTTTAGAAATGAAATGGCCATCCATGCTAACAACAAGACTATGCAGTTTATGTAGACTTAGAGCATGTTTTAGAATGAACACCATCATAATTGGTCCACATACCTTACTTTTTCCATGAATTTAACATCAAGTACAAGAAGGGAAGCACCAATTGAGTTGCAAACTACTTCATCTAAACTTATATTGTGGAATTAACCAAATTCCTTAAATCCCATCAACATGACATTTTGAAAGTGGCCCTAGTTGTATGGAAGCATTCCTAAATTCAATGTTACATATCATACACTAGTCATAGGAAAATGAGTTTCATAGGTTCACTACCAAGATGTTCTTCCATGCATTTTGGGCCATCTCTATGTTCCTTTAATTGAGCTCGAGAAGAAGATTTTGGAGGTGTATTATATTCAAGTGGTAGGGCACTTCATTATGGAGAAGACAATGGTAGTAGTAGTATTAATACATCTACTAGCTAAATCTCTTATAGGACATTAACACATTATCAGATCATGCACTTCTTATGCCGTCACCAAACCTATAATCAAGAAGAAGGGACTATATACTTCTCTGCCCACTATAGATAAGCATTGGGAGTTAATCTACATGGAATTTATGTTAGTATTGTCCTCAACTAAGCATAGTCACATTTTTGTTTTTGTGGCTATTTATCAATTTTTTAAGATGGCAATTTTGTCTCCCTACAAGAATAGTGTCATAATAGAATGCACTACTAAGATATTATTATAGCATTTTTGGGTTCATTTTGAGTTCCAAAATACCATTGTTTCGAGATAGTAGGCTCCTAAGTATAGTTCGGTCCAAACTTTGGGCCATCATGGACACCATGCTAACCAAACCGACCACCTTCCATCCCTACACCAATGGATATACATAAGTATTCAACATAATGATTATTCATATTAGTAGGATGAACAACTCCAAACATCCATATACATCATATCAATACCTTCCTTATGTTCTATTGAGCACTCAAAACACCCTAAAAAAAATCTATGAACATTCTCTTTTTGGGTACCACTCAATCTTCTTCATCGACTGTCTGCACAAATCGACGACCCAAGTTTTTCCCTCGACTCACTTGAGAAATTCGGCATCGGCGAAAGATAAAGGTGGTGAAAATCATTTGGAAAGTCAAAGTAGCTGAGTACCAAACTTCATCAGCATTGGCTGATGAAAGAATTTATTTCCTACGAACAAACTCAGTAAGGAATTCGTCGAAGACTGATCCATTCGGTTTCGGCAGAAAAAGTGTAATAGTAAACACCGCGCGGAGGTAAGGAGTAAACAGTTGATCCCGGATCCCTACGCTGGAGTGATGTGACACAACGAGACGTTTTACCTCCATATGTGTCAGATACACCACATTCAAAGTTGGTAGTTAATTTGTAGATCATGCATTAGTTACTAGTTCATGCACGAATCAAAAGGATCAATTAAACCCATCGATACAATGTATCTTCTCCCGTGCCACCGCCATCAACTAATTAAGGCTTATTTGTAGAAATTCGAGTGTAATTTATTTTGAATTTACATTTATTAATCATATTAACTGATTGATATGACTAGTAGTACCTCTCTAGTTATATCTTGTTCGATTCATTGTGCATGGTCCCATCCTACACAGCAAGAAATTCAGAACAAACAGAAGAGTGAAGCCAACAACCCGAAAGAAAACACCCAAAGTTCAGTGAGTATTAAGCAATTATCATAGCAAGCGTTACATGTATGTATTTGCTAATGATTTTCATGCATTCTATTGTTACATGTCCACACCCAACGTTGCTCTGTACGCATGTTTGAATGACATTTTAAATTGCAGGAACAATGCCTCCGAAGAAGCCTTGCACCAGGAAATCGCCAAGAGCCCCTAAGCTGCAAGAATCAGAAGTAGGAGAAGGCTCCTCCCCATCAGTTGTGAGACAATTAGAATTCTCTCCCAAGCCAGTATCCGTCATTAAGAGAATCACCAATGAGCCCTTTGTCTAGCCACCAACTTTCAGAGATACAGAGGCAAGTATTGGAGTCAAGATGGAATTTCCTCGTTGGGAAGAAGTTTTCAAGAAAATCAATAAAGAAGAACCCCTCGAATATACCCCGCATAGCGATTCTGAAAAAAGGAAACATGACGACAAGGTCCTCCCCAAAATTCTCAAAGCTTGTCTGCACATGGTGGCAAGTCGGTCTCTAGTTTTTCCTTGCATTGAGCTCCTGAAGTGGATTATTGACCACACTGATGCCCAAAAATGTTTGATTAATGATGATAACGGTGAATGCGTCGGAGTCTTCCTGTCATTAGAGGTTTAGAGTTACTATAAGCTCAAAGATTTCGAGCTAAAGCTGAGCACTGATTTCGTCTTGAGTTTCTATGCGTCACACGATACCAGAAAAATCATGTCATCTTGGAGGAGAGAAGAGAAAAAACTCACAAACCAGACTGTTAGCTAGTATCCAACAACCAATCTCAGGGAACCATACATATATCTCATGGCTCTACTCTACAGGTTACATGGGGAAAAGGACTTCTCCCGATTTTCAGAGGCTTGGATGCCTCTGGCTTTTACAATCACCATTTCAGGCACAAGCTTCAATTGGGGTGCCATCATCTCCAAGCAGTTGAGCACCTGCATAAAATACACTCAGGTGCCAAAGGAGGGAGATACCCCTGCCTTCTACATGGCCTCGTATCTACTAGACTTAATCTAGGCCAGGAACCCTTTTGCTTGGATGAACCTGAATTGGCACTTTTCGGAGCTCGTGGTCCATGTATACTTCAACATCCTATGGGAAAAAAGGTACAAGAAATCATATGCTGTTATCTGTGATCAGTTTATTGCATTCACATACTTCTTTCTCTTCAGGAAAGAATTCCCTACATTGGCAAAGAAGGTTATATCCAAAATTGGCCACTGGTATTTAGAGGAATGAGAAACCTACATCAGGGTTTTTAGCACCATAGGGGCACCCCACTTACTACCCATTTATGTTCCCGACCGGCTAGTGTTACGGGAAATTTGCTATCAAACCATCCTGCAAGGATACAATGCAACTTTAGTAAAAGACAAGAAGAGGACTTTCATACCATATGGGTTTCATATCGGATTCTGCATGGTCAAAGATACCGCGCATGCTAAACAACTCGGGCTAGGTCAATTGGAATTTCGGTTCCAAACTGGCCGATTTCGCAAACACGATCCCAAGGGATTGGTTCTATAACATGTGTCACAGGTATCATCCTATTGGCCCTATACCCATGACTAGTTTGAGGGTGAAATATTTACTGAGAACGCACAAGAATGGAATGTGGTGGCATCCAGGATGGTTGATCCTCGAGGAACCAGGTTTAGAGCTATGAGCTACGAAGAACAGGAAACGTTTCTGGAGCAGGCAGTACAAGAAATTAGCCGACACTCGGAAGGAGAAGTTGCATATGAATTGGATGAAGAAATAATTTATCCTGAAGAAGACATTGCAGCTGTGGAAACTCATTAGGAATCCTCGGTAAAAATCAGGTACCTCCCAGAAGATCAAGTTGCACGCGAAAGGGGTACATTGCTACTTCAGCAAACTGAGTTGCTGATGAAAAGGATGCGGGATGACCAATATATTTTCATAGGACCTACAGTTCAACTGTTTTTCAAAGTATCCCGATGGAGTCGAACGATCCTGGGTCCATAGTCCCCGACAATGCCCATGGGTTAGGCAACCCTAAACCCGCAACATCGTTGATCGATACTTCGGAAGAAGGGACAACTCAACCAGAGATAGGTCGGGTCTCGATAGAGACACAAGAACCCAATCCCTTGAGCACCCTTATACATATTTACAGTGACGCCAAGAGTCTGGAACCTGCTCATGGCACCCTAGTGTGAGTCCAAGAGGAAAACGGTCCCGAGAAAACTACTTCCCCTGAGATCGAGGTCCAAGACAAGAAGGTCTTACAAAAGGAAATAGGGTCTTAAGGTGGCCTCAACACAAGAGAGTCTGACAGACAAGAAGCAGAAGCAAGACCAAGTGGCGAAGCTCCACAAAAGAGAATTGGTAGTTCTATGGCCGACGAGCAAGTAAGCAATGAGTCTATACAAAACAGAGTGAAGAAATTCGAGAGCCCACTCTTGAGAAAATATACACCGTGGGTAGCTTGAGAAACAACCTCTCATGGGGAGATCAACAAATACCAGAACCAATAGATGAAGTAGCAAACATCTAAGCAATCTCATATGATCAAAAGAGGAAGGCCATCATTCAAAGGACCGAGAAAAGGTGAAGGATCACTTTGGATCAATCCATCGTGGTTACCACAGAAGAGAAATTAATCAACACTACGAACGCTCACACGTCCAAACTGATCGGCGTAGGAAAATCCCTCTCAGATGTCGCTCAGGATAGAGCCAAGAGAGATGAAAAGGAACTAGCTGACACCCGAGAAGAGATCGAACACTTGCTCCATCTTGTATAATACTATAAAGGAGTTACACATACCACTGTGTATCTGAAGGATGAGTTCAAAGGAGTTTATAACAAGTTCAAGAAGGAAAGGCACTTGTTAACCGAGAACATAGTCGAGTTCCAGGAGGATACTCTCATGGCACTCGCGACATGCAAAGAAATGGAAAGGTGGCATGAAAAGGAACAACAAGTAGTAGAGAGACTTGAATACATTAAGGCAGTGCAGTAGGGTCGAGAAAAGGAAAATCATGGAATTTGGCTGGTTGGAAAAAGTAGTCTGGACCGCATGAATAAATACGCTGAATACTAGGCGCAGATGATCTGGGACCCACACCGAGAAATCCAAAAGCAATGGGCCAAGTGCTCGAAACACTGGGGTAAAATTAATAAAGTAATGAAAGATGTCGGTCTCCCCGAATTCGACACCCCCGATGAATTAAATAACCTGAGCAATGTGTTCAAGACTCACTCCATACAAGAATAGCTTTGGGTCAAAGAGTGCACGAAGGTCACCGATGCAAAGCTAGGGCAAGTGCAACAATTCACAGGACACTCGATCAAAGCTCGAGCCATGCTGCAACAGCTGAACTCCAGTTTGGTAAAGTACCAAATGCATGTAGTGGATATCAGAGGAGTATATGCTACCCCTATGGAAGAAAAAAGGTTCCCATGGGCTCAAACCTGTGAAGATATATTTATCATCTGGTCTGAATAAGAAAGAAGTCACCCTTTTCAAGAGACATCTCAGGTGGACTGTTGAAAGAAAATGTTGGATGATCATGCCATGTGGCAATTTTTGTTTGGCCTGAATTGTATTTAGTTGTATATTACAGTTGAATTTTATATTATAAATATAGACATCGAACGATTAACTAGAGGTCGATGGTTGTTGTAAGAACTATTTCTTTTTTGGTTTGTTGATAATTATTTTTAGACTGCTATGAATTAAGAATTCCTTCTGGACCAAAGACAAGCTATTTTCATCATATGCATGTGATTGGAGTTGGAGAAGAATTACTTCCTATCACGTTCCAAGAATGATGCAGTAAATGAGTAAAAGCAATCGATTATGTTGTCAAGCTATTAGGTGTAATGTTTTGATGTTATTTTCTTTAATGATGAAGATAAATCGTTGTGTTGTTATGTAATGAATGTTATGGTAGATGAATGATTTTGATTACCATGATCTTGGTTAGATATGTGTTTTTATTTTTATTAGTTAGATTCTCAGGCAGTAATTGGATGCTCATTTGGTTGATGTATTATTACTAGGCTCTTTGATATAGAATTACTGTCTGCATGTTTGAGCAGCGGGTTATCCCAAGCTCAGCCTCTTCCTGGTAGTTGAAATTCAATCCTGTTACTTGTCAAGATGGCTTATGCTTGCTTTCATCTCTCAAACCAGCCCCACTCAAGAGAAAATACAGAAAGGAATGGTCCTACCTAAAGGGAGAACCTTCATAAGAAAACACAAATCCCATCAATAAATTGGACGAATCGCAAGATCTGGAGAACCATTCCATCTCAAACGCTGTAGAGTCTAATTGGGTCTCAGTGGCGGGTTTGGTTCCTGTTGTTGAATCAAAGGGATTTAAGGCCCATCAACATAATTGATGCTAGAAGGAGGGCCTGAGAATGAATGGATGAATATATAACTTATATAACATTTCAAACAACCTACAGATTCATAACAGTCCACATGCATGGTTAGTCATCCAATAGACAACCCACGCTTACTAAGTACTCTCGAAATGGGTAACTCACCCAAGTCCGAGGAAGAACCTTTTCACCCTGAAATACCCTACACCCTCCCTCACAAGGAAGTGAATCAATTCAGGATAATCACTAAAGCCTACGCCCAAAAAATTGATGCATTGTCCTTAACTCCCATCCTCCCTCAGAGAAAACAACAATGCAGACCGGTGGTTAGCACTCCTGATGAAGTTTTCATACACTCCGTCGAAGACTTAATAGACTTCGCGATCACCGAAATCTAAGAACCTCTTGATCTCATCCCCGAAACGTCAGTCGACGACATCCCCAAGCCTTACGAATTTTCGGAAGAAGAAGAGCTTGACTCTGACCCGAAGATATGGAAGGGAAAAATGGTCGTGAGGAGGAAAGAGAAGTTCCACTTCAAGACAACCAACCTTTGTTGGTCGGAGATGCCGTGGCCATCCCTGGATGAGTACACAATCTTCCCTGACACCCGAAAAAGTTTCTCCCCAAGTACGACCCTGAAACTTCAGGCTTGCCTAAAGATCATATCAAGAAATTCATACTTGCGATCAGACTTATGAACATTCAACATGAAGACGTAGTATGTAGACTTTTTCCCTACACGTTTGAAAAGTCGTCTTCCACGTGGTATTTTAATTTTCCGGTAGGAACTATAACTAGCTGGACTAAATTCCAAAAGGATTTTCTAGACAAATTTGTGGAAGAAACTACTACAGGAGCCATGATGGCTGATTTGTTCGCAACCACCATGACCCCAAAAGAAAGGGTCAAGGATTTCAATCAAATATTCATGACCATCTTAAACAAGTTCCATTCCACGGTGAAACCCACTCAAGAATTGCAGATTGAGGTTTATGCCAACGCGCTTCCGGCTTCTATTTCCATGTTCGTTAAAAGAGCCACCAAGAAAACCCTCGCAGAGAATTTCGAAGAGGCCAAGACGATAGAATTTTAGATGAAAGGATGTAAAGAAGGCCAAGCCTCTCTAGTAAGAAAAGAAAGTCCACCCCCTCCCAGGAGAGGACTCCTTTTGACTAGACTGTCGGGGAAACCGACTGAAAAAACTCCCGATAAAGGTAATGGATATATAGAATATCTGCAGCGCATGGTCAAGAAACTATCAAATGAGATTATAGACATGAAAAGAAGCGTAGGGGAAGGAAACCAAGGCCAAAGGCCCTATAAGGATTTCTTTAAAATAAACCATCCTTTGAAAGCAATTGAGCCTCCCCCATCCAACCTAAACATTGACCTAGGGAATGTTGCATCTGATTCTTTCTGCACCTATCACCAGGAGAACCACTCTGAAAGAGAATGCCCTCAATGGGTCCCTGCCATGAATTTAATGGCCAATCGTTTTCTAGACGAAGTTTGACTAACCGAATAGTCAAGCAGTTCGATCATTAATATTGTCGATCAGGAAGAATCTGACCCACCATGAGACACAACCATGTTGATATGGAATCTCGACGTGATCGCGTCTTCGAATGATTTGTTTGGGTCTCAAGAACAACCCATGCAATTTTCGGTAGTGCGGACGCATAGTAAAGGTCAACCTGGCTCAAAAAATGCCGACGTCGCCCGAGCCCCGCAAAATAAGTTAACTTTCGAGCACCCAAAAATACCTTTCTCTCTTGGAAAAATTTTTATAAGCATCCATACCAAGGAATTTCCCAAGCTATATTACAACGTAGTCGAATATTTGAAAAAGATGAAGGCTAATATATTAGTTATGGATATATGTAGGATTCCTCAGCAGAAAGAATTTATGTTGTAAGCTCTGAGCTTGGTAGAAGACCCGACTAAAGGCAACGACCAGAAGAAGGATCTATCCTCGACAGATTTGGCAATCAATCCAACCATAAATACCTACTCAAAAGGCAGTAAGTAGAAGCCTTTTGTACCATATTTCCTTTTAACGTTCAAAGTTTTTAACATGAATCTTCACAATTGCTTGGTAGATTATGGAGCATCCTCTAATGTAATTCCCTTGGCCGTTTGTAATAAACTGGGTGTTGTCCCTCTCAAAAGTGATAAGTATGTCATACAACTGGACAACACCTAAGTCAAAGTTATTGGAGAACTCAAAGATGTAATGATCAGGATAGCGACACATCCTCATTTCGTGCAAATAATTGACATCATTGTAGTAGATATTCCAAAGGCATATGGACTACTGTTGATCCGTGACTGGTCTAAGAAGATGAATGTGTATTTTAGTATGGATTGAGCACACCTTTGGTTACCACTAAATGGATACAAGAGCATGATCATAATCGATAGAGAAAGATATCTGAAGCATACGATCACCGACCTAGAAACCTCGAATGAACCTACGTCTATCGATTTCCTGGTATTGGGAAATTACTCCTGTGATTCCCACTTCGGGGAATTTGCTCATATAAAGTCCATTGTTCCTCTTACCCAAAACTCTGAAATAATATTTCAAGAGGAACTATCGACGCCGATAGAGAACGCTCTCTTTTTCCAAAATCCTATGATTGAGCTTATAGGACGAGAGATCAGTAAGAAAGAAATCAGTATAGAACGAAGAAAGGGCGATTACCTTTCATAGATTTGGACCCTCTGCTTTGATGGATCTAAATCACAAGAAGTGTCAGGATCAAGGTGTATCCTTATCAATCCTAAAGGAAGACGTTATTTCCTATCCTGAAAGCTAGAATTCGAATGTACCAACAACACTGTCGAGTATGAAGCCCTAGTGCGAGGATTAAAGAAAGCCATAGATCTGGGTGTCAAGGAATTGAAGGTTTTCGGGGATTCTGAGATCATTTTTAGACAATTAAGGAATATTATTCATTGTAATTCACCTCATCTTAAGAACTACCAGTAGGAGGTGCATAGGCTAATAGAGCACTTTGACGCTTTCAATATTACCGCAATCCCGAGAGCAAAGAACGTTCTTGCCGACTCCTTGGCCACAACCGCTTCCTGACTGTCGCCTTTAGAAGATTATGAAGCCTCCCAATTCACTGTGGAGCTGCTCTACAAACCATCGATGCTGAACAATATTTCCAGTTGGAAATTCTTTGAAGGTGACAAGAAAATCATAAACTTCTTGACCAACCAAGACAATTTCAAAGACCTAGCCATAGATGATGAAGAGTTCCAAGAGAAAACAATTGAAACTAATCCCCAAACAGGACAAGATGTTGGAAAGTTGAAGGCTCACACAATCCCAAAGGGGATAGCTAATCTAGAGAGTCTGCTTGATCTAAAGGATCATTTTAAAGGACCCAAAAACGCAAAGACTGGTAGCTCTTGCTCCCTCCATGAAACTGTGAATCTTGGAACTCCAGAGAACCTAAAGAATGTTAATCTCAAAAAAAATCTATCTAAGGATAAAGGAAATCCTACCTCAAATTATTTAGACAATACCAGGATGTCTTGACATGGTCCTATAAGGATTTGAAAATGTATGACACCAGTATTATTCAAAACACCATCCCGTTGAAGCCTGAAATGAAACCTTTCCAACAAAAGCTCTGAAAATATCACCCATCCCTGGAACCCCTCATGTATCAGGAATTGAGGAAGATTCTAGATGCAAAGATAATTTTCCAGGTTAGGCATTATGCCTGGGTGGTAAATCTTGTCTCGGTAAGGAAAAAATTGGGAGAAATTCGACTTTGCGTAGATTTTCAGAACCTCAACAGAGCTTTAGAAAAGGAAAATTCTCTGGTTCTGCCAAAGGAGAAACTCCTGCAGACCGTGTTAGGCTCAGAGATTTTTTCCTTACTAGACGGTTTCTCAGGCTACAACCAAGTGTTGGTTTCAGAGGAATATCGTTTAAAAACCACCTTCCGAACCAAATGGGGAACCTTCGCTTATAAACGCATGCCTTTCGGGTTAATCAATGTAGGAGCAACCTTCCAAAGGGCCATGGTAGTGGATTTTTGGGGGATTATCAATAGGTGTGTGGTAGTATATTTAGATGACGTAACAGTGTATTCGAAGAATATGGAAGAACACATCCAACACTTAACTCATATTTTCAAAAGGTGTTGAAAGTACGATATATCCCTAAATCCTAAGAAAACCATCTTCGGTGTTGAGGAAGGTAAGTTGTTAGGTCATATTATATTCAAGAAGGTATCCTCATATATCCAGAACTAATTAAGGCTATAGCTCAACCCCGACTACCCCATAACAAGAAATCCATGCAGTCCTTTTTCGGGCAAATAAACTTTGTGAGGAAATTCACCCCCGATTTCGTCGAAATTATCAAACCCTTACAAAAGATTATTCGAAAGGATGCCGATTTCAAGTGGGATGATGAGTGAAAAGATGCTTTCAACAATATCAAAGCTGCCATATCCCGAGCTCCGGTGTTGCGAAGTCCCGATTTTAATAGAGACTTTTCCCTTTATACTTTCACTTCCGACCAATCACTAGTGGCGGTTTTGACCCAAAAATATGATGACAACAACGAAGCCCCAGTGTCCTTTATGAGTACTAATATTCAAGGATTCAAGCTCAATTATCCTTCCTTATATAAACAAGCCTACATGGTCTATAAGGAAGTAAAGCATTTCAGGTCGTACATTCTCAAAAATCATACTAAGGTGATTGTGTCGCACCCTGCGGTCCAATCCATGTTTACCCAACAAGAAATGGGGGAAAGAAGGGGGAACTGGATGGAAGTAGTCCAGGAATTTGATCTAGATATAAAACCTGCCAATATAGTAAAAGGACAAGGTCTATGTAAGCTCGCAGTTGAAGCCCAAGATAAGGCAAATGAAGATTCTGGGTGGGAAAACGAAATGGCACTATGGTGCAACGAAGTAGCATACATCTCCCCAAGAAAAGACTCATGGTACAAGGATTTGAATTATATTTTTCATCACGAGGCTTGTCCCGAGAACCTCAACCCTAAGGAAAGGAGAGCCCTAAGATTGAAATCTACACAGTATCGTCTTATAAATTCGGTACTCTTCTGGATCAACTATGATGGGGTATTATTGAGATGTCTCGAATGAGAAGATGCTGATAAGGTGCTGACAGAACTCCATGATGGTCCCACCAGAGGACACTTTTCAGGGAACACTACCACCCATAAGATTCTGAGAGATGACTATTACTGGCCCACCTTGTTTAAAGATGCTCAAACTCACGTTAGGAACTGTAAGACTTGTCAATTAAGTTTCGGAAAGGAGAAGAGGGAAGCAATCCCACTTCAACCTGTGACTGTCTCCAGGCCTTTTGAGCAGTGGGGGTTGGATATCATAGGAGAAATTACTCCTAGTTATTCAAAACTCCACAAGTACATTCTTACTGTTACTGACTATTTCACCAGATGGGTAGAGGCCATTCCTCTGACTCATATAAATGATAAGGTGGTAATCCAATTTATAGAACAACAACTGATGACAAGGTTTGGCATCCCCTCTGTTCTGGTCTTTGATAATGCAGCCTACTTTTCTTCTACCCTATTGACTGAGTTTACTCTGGATAAAGAAATTATAATCAAGTACTCTGCAAATTACTACCCGCAGGGAAAAGGTGTGGCATAATCGACTAATAAAACCCTGGTAAGGATACTAAAAAATACAGTTACAGATAACCAGATAAATTGGCATAATCAACTTCATAATGCCCTATGGGCCGATAGGGTCACACCCAAAGAAGCCATATGAAATTCCCCATACCTCTTAGTCTACGGGCAAGAAGATATCCTCCCGAACGGGCTCTATCTGCCATCACTTCAATTGGCCCAAGAATCCCAGGAAGAGCCCTTGTCAGCCATGCAACAGAGAATCGACACTTTGCTCATGTTGGAGGAAGAGAGAGAAAAGGCTAAGTCAAAATTATTGGCTCACCACTAGATAGTGAAATGACGGTTTGATAAGCATAAGGCTAAAGAAAAGACCGTCGAGGTAGGAGACTTAGTGCTTAAGTGGGACAAAGCAAATGAACCTAAGGGAAAACACTCCAAGTTTCATAGCCTATGGCTTGGACCCTTCCAAGTAGCTGAGAGAATCAGGGCAGGTACCTAT
>ML777809.1:562035-576110 GCA_009831015.1 Picea engelmannii
ATATATATTGTAATATATGTAGATATGAATAAATTGTGTGTGGGAAGTAGAGAGGAATCAGAGATTTTGCATTCACCCAGTGAATCGCCATTTTTTGAGCACTCAACACACCGTAAAAAAAATCCATGAACATTCTCTTTTTGGGTACCACTCAATATTCTTCATCGACTATCTGCATGAATCGACAACCCAAGTTTTTCCCCTGACTCATTTGGAAAGTCAAAGTAGATGAGTACCGACCTTCATCGACGTCGACCGATTAAAGCATTTATTTCCTACAAACAACCTCAAGAAGGATTTCACCGAAGACCGATCCATTCAGTTTCGGTAGAAAAAGTGTAATAGTAAACATCGTGCGGAGGTAAGGAGTAAACAATCGATCCCCGATCCCTACGCCAGAGTGATGTGATGCGACGAGACGTTTTACCTCCATATGTTTCAGATATGCCACATTAAAAGCTGGTAGTTAATTCGTATATCACACATTAGTTACTAATTCATGCACGAATCAAAAGGATCTGTTAAACCCACCGATACAATGTATCTTCTCCCGTGCCTCCGTCGTCAACTAGTTAAGATGTATTTGCAGATATTCGAGGGTAATTTATTTTGAATTTACATTTATTACTCGTATTAACTAATTGATATAACTGGTAGTACCTCTCTATTTATATCATGTTTGAGTCATTGTGCATGGTCCCATTATGCGCAGCAAGAAATTTTGAACAAACAGAAGAGTGAAGCCAACAACCCAGAAGAAAACGCCCAAAGTTCAGTGAGTATTAAGCAATTATCATAGCAAGCATTACAGGTATGTATCTGCTAATGATTTTCATGCATTCCATTGTTACATGTCCACACCCAACGCTGCTCTGTATGCATGTTCGAATGACATTTTAAATTGCAGGAAAAATGCCTCCAAAGAAGCCTTCCACTAGGAAATTGCCGAGAGCCCCTAAGTTGCAAGAATCAGAAGTAGGACAAGGCTCCTCCCCATTAGTTGTGAGACAATTAGAATTCTCTCCCAAGCCAATATCCTTCATTAAGAGAATCACTAAGGAGCCCTTTGTCCAGCCCCCAACTTTTAGAGATATAGAGGCAAGTATTAGAGCCAAGATGGCATTTCCTCATTGGGAAGAAGTTTTGAAGAAAATCAAGAAAGAAGAACCCCTCGAATATACCCCGCATAGTGATCCTGAAACAAGGAAACTTGACAATGAGGTCCTCCCCAACATCCACAAAGCTTATCTGCACATGGTGGCAAGCCGATCTCCAGTCTTTCCTTGCATTGAGCTCTTGAAGTGGATTATTGACCATGATGACGCCCAAAAATGTTTGATTGATGATGATAATGGTGAATGCATCGGATTCTTCCTACCATCAGAGGCTCAGATTTACTATAAGCTCAAAGATTTCAAGCTAAAGTTGAGCATTGATTTCGTCTTGAGTTTCTATGCGTCACACGATACCAACAAAATTATGTTGTCTTGGTGGAGAGAAGACAAAAAATTTACAAACCGGATTGTTGGCTGGTATCCAATAACCAATCTCAGGGAACCATACATATATCACATGGCTCTACTCTATAGGTTACATGGGGAAAAGGATTTCTCTCAATTTTCAGAGGCTTGGATGCCTCTGGATTTTACAGTCACCATTTCAGGCACATGCTTCAATTGGGGTGCCATCATCTCTGAGCAGTTGAGAACCTGCATAAAACAGGCTCAGGTGCCAAAGGATGGAGATACCCCCGCCTTCTACATGGCCTCGTATCTACTAGACATCATCTGTGCTAGGAATTCTTTCGCTGGGATGAACCTAAATTGGCACTCTTCGGATCTCGTGGTCCATGTATACTTCAACATCCTATGGGAAAACAGGTATAAGAAATCCTATGCTGTTATCTGTGATCAGTTTATTGCACACACGTAGTTCTTGCTCTTCAAGAAACAATGCCCTAGATTGTCAAATGAAGAAAAGAAGGCTATATCCAAAATTGGCAACTGGTATTTAGAGGAACGAGAAACCTACATCAAGGTTTTCAGGGCCACAGGGGGACCCCACTTATTACCCATTTATGTTCTTGACTGACTAGTGTTAGGGGAAATTTGATACCAAACCATCCTGCAAGGATACAATGCAAACTTAGTAAAAGACAAGAAGCGAGATTTCATACCGTATGGGTTTCGTATCGGATTCTGCATGGTCAAAGATACCGTGCATGCTAAACAACTCGGGCTAGGTCAATTGGAATTTTGGTTCCAAACTGGTTGATTTTGTAGACATGATCCCAAGGGATTAGTTCTACAGCACATGTCGCAGGTATCATCCTGTTGGCCCTATTCCCATGACTAGTTCGAGGATGAAATATTTACTGAGAACGCCCAATACTGGAATGTGGTGGCGTCCAAGAAGTCTTATCCTCAAGGAACCAGGCTTAGAACTATGAGCTACGAAGAACAGGAAATGTTTCTGGAGCAGGCAGTACAGGAAATTATCCGACACCCAGAAGGAGAAGTTGCATATGAATTGGATGAAGAAATAAGTGATCTTGAAGAAGACATTGAAGTTGTGGGAACTCATTAGGAATCCCTAGTACAAATCAGGGACCTCCCAGAAGATAAAGTTGCACGAGAAAGAGGTACGTTGTTAATTTAGCAAACTTAGTTGTTGATGCAACAGATGCAGGATGACCCGTATCTTTTCATAGGACCTGTAGTTTCAACTGTTGTTCAAAGTATCTCGATAGAATCCAACGATCCTGGGTCCACAGTCTCTGACAACGCCCATGGGTTAGGAAACCCTGAACCCACAACATCGTTGATATATCTTTCGATAGAAGGGATAACTCAACCAAAGACAGGACAAGTCTCGATAGAGACACAAGCGCCCAATCCCTTGAGCACCCTTATACATATTTACAGCGACGACGAGAGTTTGGAACCTGCTCACAGCACCCCCGATGCGAGTCCAAGAGGAAAAAGGTCCTAAGAAAACCACTTCCCTTGAGCCCGAAGTCTAAGACAAGAAGGTCTTACAAAAGGAAATAGGTTCCAAAGGTTCCCTCAACACAAGAGAGTCTGACATACATGAAGTAGAAGCAATACTGAGTGGCGAAGCTTCGCAAAAGAAAATCGACAATTCTATGGTCGACGGGAAAGTAAGCAATGAGTCTGTTATCGATGCCTTCATTTCGCCCAATATTCAAGAGCTAGACAAATGACAAGTAGAAGCTTGGTCTACAAAACAGAGAGAAGAAATTCGAGAGCCCACTCCTGAGAAAATATACACTACAAATAGCTTGAGAAACAACCTCTCATGGGGAGATCAACAGATACTAGAACTGGTAGACGAAGTAGCAGACATCTATGTGATTTACTACGATCAAAAGAGGAATGCCATCATTCAAAGGACCGCAAAAAGGCGAAGGATCACTTTGGATCAATCCATTGTGGTTACCATAGAAGAGAACTTAATCGGCACTGCAAACGATCGCATGTCTGAACTGATCGGCGTAGGAAAATCCCTCTCAGATGTCACTTAGGATAGAGCCAGGAGAGATGAAAAGGAACTAGCTGACACCCAGGAAAAGCTCGAACACTTGCGCCATCTTTTCAAATACTATAAATGAGCTACACATACCACTGTGTATCTGAAGGATGAGTTCAACGGAGTTTATAACGAGTTAAAGAAGGAAAGGCACCTGTTAACCGAGAGCATATTCGAGTTCCAGGAGGATACTCTCATGGCACTCGCGACATGCAAATAAATGGAAAAGTGGCATGAAAAGGCACATAAAGCGGTAGAGAGACTCAAATACATTGAGGCAGTGCAGTAGGGTCGAGAAAAGGAAAATCATGACATTCGACTAGCTGGAAAAAGTAGTCTCGACCGCATGAATAAATCCACCAAATACTGGGCGAAGATGACCCGTGACCCACACCGAGATATCCAAAAGAAATGGGCCAAGTGCCAGAAACATTGGTGTAAAATTAGTAAAGTAATGAAAGATGTCGGTCTCCCCGAATTTGACACCCCTGATGAATTCACTAACCTAAGCGATGTGTTCAATATGCACTCCATACAAGACTCGCTTTTGGCCGAAGAGTGCACGAAGGTCACCAATGCAAAGCCAGGGAAAGTGAAACAATTTGCAGGACACCCGATCAGAGCTCGAGCCATGTTGTAACAACTGAACTCCAGTTTTGTAAAGTACCGAATGAATGTAGTGGATATCAGAGGAGTATATGTTGCCCCTATGGAACAAAACAGGTTCCCATGGGCTCAAACCTGTGAATATTTGTTTATCAGCTGGTCTGAATAGTAAAGAAGTCACCCTTTTCAAGAGACATCTCATGTGGACTATTGAAAGAAATTGTTGGATGATCACGCCACGTGGCAATTTTTGTTTGGCCTGAATTGTATTTAGCCATTAATTACAGTTGAATTTTATATTATAAATAGAGACATCGATCGATTAACTAGAGGTTGATGGTTTTTGTAAGAACTGTTTCTTTTTTGGCTTGTTGATAATTATTTTGAGACTGCTATGAATTGAGAAGTCCTTCTGGACCAAAGACAAGTTATTTTCATCAGATGTATGTGATTGGAGTTGGATAAGAATTACTTCCTATCCTATTCCAAGAATGATGCAGTAAATGAGTAAGAGCAATCGATTATGTTGTCAAGTTATCTGGTGCAATGTTTTGATGTTCTTTGCTTTAATGATGAAGATAAATCGTTGTGTTGTTATGTATTGAATGTTATGGTAGATGAATTATTTTGCTTGCCATGGTCTTGGTTACATATGTGTTTTTCTTTTTGTTAGTTAGATTCTCATGCAGTAATTTGATGCTCATTTGGTTAATGTATTATTATTAGGCCCTTTGGTATAGAATTATTGTCTACATGTTTGAGCAGTGGGTTATCCCAAGATCAGTCTCTTCCTAGTAGTTGAAATTCCATCCTATTACTTGTCAAGTTGGCTTATGCTGGCTTGCATCTCTCAAACCATCCCCACTCAAGACAAAATACAGAAAAGAACGATCCTACCTGAAGGGAGAACCTTCACAAGAAAACACAAATCCCATTGATAAATTGGCCAGAACACAAGATCTGGAGAACCATTCCATCTCAAAGGCTGCAGAGTCTAATTGGGCCTTGGTGGCAGCTTTCGTTGTTGTTGTTGAATCAAAGGGATTTAAATCCCATCAACAAAATTGGCACTAGAAGGAGGGTCTGAGAATGAATGGTTGAATATATAACTTATATAAAATTTCGAACAACCTACAGATTCGTAACAGTCCACATGCATGGCTAGTCATCCAAAAGACAACCCACGCTTACTGAGTACTCTTGAAATGGGTAACTCACCCAAGTCCAAGGAAGAACATTTTCACCCTAAAATACCCTACGCCCTCCCTCATGAGGAAGTGAATCAATTTAGGAGAATCACCAGAGCCTACACTCGACAAATCAACGCGTTGTCCTTAACTCCCATCCTCCCTTAGAGAAAACAACAAATAAAATCGGTGGTTATCATTCCCGACAAAGTTTTTGTACACTCCGTAAAAGACTTAAAAGGCTTTGTGATCACCAAAATCCAAGAACCTCTTGATATCATCCCCAAAATGTCAGCCGACGACATCCCTGAGCCTGACGACTTTTCGGAAGAAGAAGAGATTGACTCCAAATTCGAAGATATGGAAGGGAACAATGGTTGTGAGGAGGAAAGAGAAGTTCCACTTCAAGACAACCAGCCTTGGTTGGTCGGAGATGCCGTGGCCATCCCTGAATGAGTACACAATCTTGCCTGGCACCCAAAAAATATGCTCCCCAAGTACGACCCTGAAACTTCAGGCTTGCCTGAAGATCATATCAAGAAATTCATACTTGCGATCATACTTATAAATGTTCAACATGAAGACGTAGTATGTAGAATTTTTCCCTACACGTTTGAAAACTCTGCTTCCACGTGGTATTTTAATTTGTCTATAGGATCTATAACTAGCTGGACTAAATTCCAAAAGTATTTTCTAGACAAATTTGTGGAAGAAACTACTACATGAGCCCTGATGGCTGAGTTGTTTGTAGCCACCATGACCCCAAAAGAAAGGGTAAATGATTTCAATCAAAGATTCATGGACATCTTAAACAAGTTCCATCCCACGATGAAACCCACTCAATAATTGCAGATTGAGGTTTATGCCAACGCGCTTCCGGCTTCTATTTCCATGTTCATTAAAAGAGCCACCAAGAAAACCCTCATGCAAAATTTCAAAGAGGCCAAGACGATAGAATTTTGGATGAAAGGATGTAAAGAAAGCCAAGACTCTCTAGTAAGAAAAGAAAGTCAACCTCCTCCCAGGAGAGGAATCCCTGGAACCCCTCATGTATCAGGAATTGAGGAAGCTTCTAGATGCAAAGATAATTTTCAGGTTAGGCATTCTGCCTGGATGGAAAATCTTGTCCCGGTACAGAAAAAATCGGGAGAAATCCGACTTTGCACAGATTTTTAGAACCTCAACAAAGCTTTAGAAAAGGACAATTATCCGGTCCCGCCAAAGGAGCAACTCCTGCAGACCGTGTCGGGCTCGGAGATTTTTTCCATACTCGACGGTTTCTCAGGCTACAACCAAGTGTTGGTTTCAGAGGAAGATCGTTTAAAAACCACCTTCCGAACCAAATGGGGAACCTTCGCTTATAAACTCATGCCTTTCGAGTTAATCAATGTAGGAGCAACATGCCAAAGGGCCATGGACGTGGATTTTCAGGGGCTTATCAATAGGTGTGTGGTAGTATATTTAGATGATGTAACAATGTATTCAAATAATAGGGAAGAACACATCCAACACTTAACTCAGATTTTCGAAAGGTGTCGAAAATATGGTATATCGCTAAATCCTAAGAAAACCATCTTCGGTATCGAGGAAGGTAAGTTGTTTGGTCATATTATATCTCAAGAAAGTATCTTCATAGATCTAGAATGAATTACAGCCATAGCTCAACTTCCACTACCCCATAACAAGAAAGCCATGCTAACCTTTTTCAGGCAAATCAACTTTGTGAGGAAATTCACCCTCGATTTCGCCGAAATTATCAAAACCTTACAAAAGATGATTCGCAAGCATGCCGATTTCAAGTGGGATGATGAGAGAAAAGACGCTTTTAACAATACCAAAGCTGCCATGTCCCAGGCTTTGGTGTTGTGAAGTCCCAATTTTAATAGAGACTTTTCCCTTTATACTTTCGCTTCCGACCAATCACTAGCGGTGGTTTTGACCCAGAAATATGATGACAACAATGAAGCCCCAGTGTCCTTTATGAGTACTAATATTCAAGGAGCCAAGCTCAATTATCCTGCCATAGATAAACAAGCTTAGGCAGTCTATAACGCAATAAATCATTTCAGGTCCTACATTCTCAAAAATCACACTAAGGTGATCATGCCACACCCTGCGGTACGATCCCTGTTTACCCAACAATAAATGGGGGAAAAAAGGGGGAACTAGATGGTAGTAGTCTAGGAATTTGATCTAGATATAAAACTTGCCAAGCTAGTAAAAGGACAAGGTCTGTGTAAGCTCACAGTTGAAGCCCAGGATCAAGCAAATGAATATTTCGGGTGGGAAAATGAAATGGCACTATGGTGCAATGAAGTAGCATACATCTCCCCAAGAAACGACTCCTGGTACGAGGATTTGCCTTATCTTTTGCATCATGGAGCTTGTCCCAAGAACCTCAACCCTAAGGAAAGGAGAGCCCTAAGATTGAAATCTGCACAGTATCGTCTTATAAATTCGGTACTCTTCTGGATCAACTATGATGGGGTATTATTGAGATGTCTCGAATGAGAAGACGTTGACAAGGTGCTGATGGAACTCCATGATGGTCCCGCCAGAGGACACTTTGCAAGGAACACTACCACCCATAAGATTCTGAGAGTCGGCTATTACTGGCCCACCTTGTTTAAAGATGCTCATACTCACGCTAGTAACTGTAATACTTGTCAATTAAGTGTCAGAAAGGAGAAGAGGGCAACAATCCCACTTCATCCCATGACTGTCTCCAGGCCTTTTGACCAGTGGAGTTTGGATATCATAGGATAAATTACTCCTAGTTCTTCAAAACTCCACAAGTACAATCTTACTGCTACTGATTATTTCACCAAATGGGTAGAGGCCAATCCTTTGACTCATGTAAATGAGAAGGTTGTAATCCAATTTATAGAACAACAATTGATCACAAGGTTTGGTATCCCCTCTGTTGTGGTATTTGATAATGCAACCTACTTTTCTTCTACCTTATTGACTGAGTTTTCTCTGGATAAAGGAATTATAATCAAGTACTCTGCAATTAATACCCATAGGGAAACAGTGTGGCAGAATCAACTAATAAAAACCTGGTAAGGATACTAAAAAAGACAGTTACAGATAACCAGAGAAATTGTCATAATCAACTTCATAATGCCCTATGGGCCGATAGGGTCACACCCAAAGAATCCATAGGAAATTCCCCATACCTCTTAGTCTACGGGCAAGAAGCTATCCTCCCGAATGGGCTCTATCTTCCATCGCTTCAATTGGCCCAAGACTCCTAGGAAGAACCCTCGTTGGCCATGCAATAGAGAATTGACACTCTGCTCATGTTGGAGGAAGAGAGAGAAAAGGATAAGTCAAAATTCTTGGCTCACCAACATATAGTGAAACGATGGTTTGATAAGCATAAGGCTAAAGAAAAGACCTTCGAGGTAGGAGACCTAGTGATTAAGTGGGACAAAGCAAATGAACCTAAGGGAAAACACTCTAAGTTTCAGAGCCTATGGCTTGGACACTTCCAAGTAGTCGAGAGAATCGGGGCAGGTACCTATCGATTGCAAAACCTAAAGGGGGAACTTGACGCCCTCCTGATAAATGGCCAAGCCCTAAAATGATACTTTCATTGAATAATTATATATATATATATATATATATATATTGTAATATATGTAGATATGAATAAATTGTGTGCGGGACACATAGAGGAATCATATATTTTGCATTCGCCTAGTGAATTGACATTTGTTGAGAACTCAAGACACCCTAAAAAAATATATGAACATTCTCGTTTTAGGTACCACTCAATATTCTTCATCGACTGTCTGCACGAATTGGCGACCCAAGTTTTTCCCCCGACTCACTTGATAAATTTGGCATTGACAAAAGATAAAGGTGGTGAAAATCGTTGGAAAGTCAAAGTAGTCGAGTATCGAACTTCATTGGCATCGACCGATAAAAGCGTTTCTTTCCTACGAACAACCTCAGGAAGGATTTTGTGGAAGACCGATCCATTCGGTTTTGACAGAAAACGTGTAATAGTAAACACCGTCCGGAGGTAAGGAGTAAACAGTTGATCCTCGATCCCTACACTAGAGTGATGTGACGCGACGAGATGTTTTACCTCCATATGTGTCAGATACGCCAAATTCAAATCTGGTAGTTAATTCATAGATCACGCATTAGTTACTAATTCGTGCATGAATCAAAAGGATCTGTTAAACCCACTGATACAATGTATCTTCTCCCATGCCTCCGTCGTCAACTAGTTAAGGTTTATTTGCAGAAATTCGAGAGTAATTTATTTTGAATTTTCATTTATTACTCATATTAATTGATTGATATGACTGGTAGTACCTCTCTAGTTATATCTTGTTCGAGCCATTGTGCATTGTCCCATTCTATGCAGCAAGAAATTCAGAACAAACAGAAGAGTGAATCCAACAACCCGGAAGAAAACGCCCAAAGTTCAGTGAGTATTAAGCAATTATCATAGCAAGCGTTACAGGTATATATCTGCTAATAGTTTTTATGCATTCCATTGTTACATGTCCACACCCAACACTTCTCTGTACGCATGTTCGAATGACATTTTAAATTGCAGGAACAATGCCTCAGAAGAAGCCTTCCATCAAGAAATCGTTGAGAGCCCATAAGCTGCAAGAATCAGAAGTAGGAGAAGGCTCCTCCCCATCAGTTGCGAGACAATTAGAATTTGATCCCAATCCAGTATCCATCATTAAGAGAATCACCAAGGAGCCCTTTGTCCAGCCCCCAACTTTCGTAGATACGGAGGCAAGTATTGGAGCCAAGATGGCATTTCCTCGATGGGAAGAAGTTTTCAAGAAAATAAAGAAAGAAGAACCCCTGGAATATACCCCACATAGTGATCCCGAAACAAGGAAACTTGATGATGAGGTCCTCCCCAACATTCGCAAAGCTTATATGCACATGGTGGCAAGCCGGTCTCCAGTATTTCCTTGCATTGAGCTCTTGAAGTGGATTATTGACCATGTTGATGCCCAAAAATGTTTGATTAATTATGATAACGACGAATGCATCAGATTATTCTTACAATCATAGGTTCAGAGTTACTATAATCTCAAAGATTCCGAGCTAAAGCTGAGCACTGATTTCATCTTGAGTTTCTATGCRTCACACGATACCAGCAAAATCATKYCGTCTTAGTGGAGGGAAGACAAAAAATTTACAAACCRGACTGTTGGCTGGTATCTAACAACCAATATAAGGGAACCATACATATATCTCATCGCTCTACTCTGCAGGTTACATGGGGAAAAGGACTGCTCCCGATTTTTAGAGGCTTGGATGCCTCTGGATTTTACAGTCACCGTTTMAGGCACATGCTTCAATTGGGGTGCCATCATCTCCAAGCAGTTGATACCCTACATAAAACATKCTTAGGTGCCAAAGGAGGGAGATACCCCCACCTTCTACATGGCCTCGTATCTAYTGGACTCCTTCTGCGCCAGGAATGCTTTCCCTGGAATGAACCTGAATTGGCACTCTTCGGAGCTTGTGGTCCATGTATACTTCAACATCCTATGGGAAAACATGTACAAGAAATCCTATGTTGTTAACTGTGATTAGTTTATTGCACACACATACTTCTTGCTCTTCAGGAAAGAATTCTCTAGATTGTTAGATGAAGCAAAGAAGGTTATATCCAAAATTGGCCACTAATATTTAGAGGAACGAGAAACCTACATTAGGGTTTTCGGCGCCACAGGGGCACCCCACTTATTACCCATTTATGTTCTTGACTGGCTAGTGTTAGGGGAAATTTGCTATCAAACCATCCTGGAAGGATACAATGCAACTTTAGTAAAAGACAAGAAGAGGGATTTCATACCATATGGGTTTCATATTGGATTCTGCATGGTCAAAGATACCGTGCATGCTAAACAACTCGAGATAGGTCAATTGGAATTTTGGTTCCAAACTGGCCGATTTCGCAAACACAATCCCAAGGGATTGGTTCTACAACACGCGTCGCATGTATCATCCCATTGGATCTATGCCCATGACCAGTTTGAGGATGAAATATTTACTAAGAACACCCAAGACTGGAATGTGGTGGCGTCTAGGAAGGTTGATCCTCGAGGAACCAGGTTTAGAGCTATGAGCTACGAAGAATAGGAAACGTTTCTGGAGCAGGAAGTACAAGAAATTAGCCAACACCTGGAAGGAGTAGTTACACATGAATTGGATGAAGAAATAAGTGATCCTGAAGAAGACATTGAAGCTATGGGAACTCATCATGAATCCCCGATACAAATAAAGGAACTCCCGAAAGATCAAGCTACACGAGAAAGGGGTATGTTGTTACTTCAGAAAAACAAACTGCTGATGAAACGGATGCGGGATGACCTGTATCTTTTCGTAGGACCTGCAGTTTCAACTACTGTTCAAAGTATCCCGACAGAGTCGAACGATCCTGGGTCCACAGTCCCCGACAATGCTCATGGGTTAGGAAACCCTGAACCCACAACGTCGTTGATAAATCCTTCAGTCGAAGGGACAACTCAACCAGAGATAGGTCGGGTCTCAATAAAGACACAAATGCCCAATCCCTTGAGCACCCTTATACATATTTACAGTGACGACGAGAGTCTGAAACCTGCTCACGGCACCCCGGTGCGAGTCCAAGAGGCAAAAGGTCCCGAGAAAACCACTTCCCCTGAGCTCGAGGTCCAAGACAAGAAGGTCTTACAAAAGGAAATAGGGTCCAAAGGTGGCCTCAACACAAGAGAGTCCGACAGACAGGAAGCAGAAGCAAGTTTGAGTGGCGAAGCTCCACAAAAGAAAATCAACAGTTCTACGGCTGACGAGAAAGTAAGCAATGAGTATGTACCCGATGCCTCCATTACGCCCAATATTCAAGTCCTAGACAAATGACAAGCAGAAGCCGGATCTACAAAACAGAGTGAAGAAATTCGAGAGCCCACTCCTGAACAAATATACACCGCGGGTATCTTGAGAAACAACCTCTCATGGGGAGACCAACAGATACCAGAACCGGTAGACGAAGTAGCAGACATCTATGTGATCTTCTATGATCAAAAGAGGAAGGCCATCGTTCAAAGGACCGTGAAAAGGTGAAGGATCACTTTGGAGTAATCCATCGTGGTTACCACAGAAGAGAACTTAATCAGCACTACGGACGCTCGCACGTCTGAACTGATCGGTGTAGGAAAATCCCTCTCAGATGTCGCTTAGGATAGAGCCATGAGAGATGAAAAGGAACTAGTTGACACCCGGGAAGAACTCGAACACCTGTGCCATCTTGTCAAATACTATAAAGGAGCTACATAGACCACTGTGTATTTGAAAGATGAGATCAATAGAGATTATAACGAGTTCAAGAAAGAAAGGCACCTGTTAACCGAGAACATAGTCGAGTTCTAGGAGGATACTCTCATGGCACTCGCGACATGCAAAGAAATGGAAAGGTGGCACAAAAAGACACAAGAAGCGGTAGAGAGACTCGAATATATTGAGGTAGTATATGTTGCCCCTATGGAACAACACAGGTTCCCATGGGCTCAAACCTATGAAGATCTGTTTATCAACTGGTCTGAATATGAAAGAAGTCACCCTTTTCAAGAGACATCTCAGGTGGACTGTTGAAAGAAATTGTTGGATGATCATGTCACATGGCAATTTTTGTTTGGCCTAAATTTTATTTAGCCGTTAATTACAGTTGAATTTTATATTATAAATAGAGACATCGACCGATTAACTAGAGGTCGATGGTTGTTGTAAGACGTATTTTTTTTTGGATTTGTTGATAATTATTTTGAGATTGCTATGAATTGAGAAGTCCTTCTGGACCAAAGACAAGTTATTTTCATCAAATGTATGTGATTGGAGTTGGAGAAGAATTACTTCCTATCCCATTCCAAGAATGATGTAGTAAATGAGTAAGAGCAATCGATTCTGTTGTCAAGTTATCTTGTGCAATATTTTGATGTTCTTTGCTTTAATGATGAAGAAAAATCATTGTGTTGTTTTGTAATGATTGTTATGGTAGATGAATTATTTTTCTTTCCATGATCTTGGTTACATATGTGTTTTTATTTCTGTTAGTTAGATTCTCAAGCAGTAATTGGATGCTCATTTGGTTAATGTATTATTACTAGGCCCTTTGGTATAGAATTACTGTCTGCATGTTTGAGCAGCGGGTTATCCCAAGCTCAGCCTCTTCCCAATAGTTGAAATTCAATTTTGTCACTTGTCAAGTTGGCTTATGCTGGCTTGCATCTCTCAAACCATCCCCACTCAAGAGAAAATACAGAAAAGAACGGTCCTACCTGACGGGAGAACCTTCATAAGAAAACACAAAGGCCATTGATAAATTAGCCGGATCGCAAGATATGGAGAACCATTCCATCTCAAATGTCGCATAGTCTAATTGGGCCTCGGTGGTGGATTTGGTTCTTGCTATTGAATCAAAGGGATTTAAGGCCCATCAACATGTTCATCACAACTACAATAAAACTTGTCACATCTCAATCAGTCATACCCTTTTCAACTTTGCTTAGGGTTTCATCTATTATCAACAATTGACGTATTTTTTTGCATTTCCTCAAATGGCATGAGTCATCCCATGCTCTGAAAGAAGAAGATAGAGTATAAAAAATTAATGAATTGATCCAACATATCCAACAATGGTTTCATGATATTTTATAGAAAACTAGCACCTAATATAAAAAAATGCCATGATCAACATTGGGTTCC
>ML777809.1:578701-618346 GCA_009831015.1 Picea engelmannii
CACATTTCAAACTAATGAAGTCTATATACTGGTTTGATGTTATGATCTAGTTTCTTTAATTTGATTGATTGTAAACATTACCATTGTGAATATTCCTCCCATAAATCTTGAAAACTCAAACCACATTTCCAATTAGAAAAGTCTATATACTGGTTTGATGTTGATTGATTGTAAACATTACCACTGTGAATATTCTTCCCATAAATCTTGAAAACTCAAACCACATTTCAAACTAGAAAAATCTATATACTGGTTTGATGTTGTTATCTAGTTTCTTTAATTATTTATGAATGAAGATGTAACATGTAAACAGTTTGTATAGTGTGGATATTCCTCCCATATATCTTGAAGACTCAAACCACATTTCAAACCAGAGAAGCCTATATACTGGTTTGGTTTGATGTTGTGATATGTTTTTTTAATTATTTATGAATGAAGATGTTACATGTAAACAGTTTGTACAGTATGGAATGAAGATGTAACATGTAAACAGTTTGGAATTTGCATAACTTGTCATTTCATTGGAGTACATGAGAGGACACATTACAAGATACCCTCTTAGAAAAATGGAGAAAAATAAAATATGGAGTAGCCATGATTATGGACAGTTTCAGGTAATATAGCCATGATTATTTATGATTATTTATAATGACGATTGTAAATATCTGCCATTTGAAAATATTGGAGTGATGTATACATTCTCTCGTACACGGATCGAATGCAACAGCTATGAAGAATGCAAGCCTCGAAAAGATGTGAATGGGATAGAGGATGTGATATTGACGGCGCACAAGTGTTATCCAAGGATGGAAATCAGATTTCCCCCCTACCACCTTCCTCCTTGCCAATTGCAAACATTCATTACGTCACTCTCTCAACAATTTGCTCGCCTGGGATTCAGTTTCCTTTACTGTCACACGCTGTCTTTCACTCGCTTCACTTGCCTGTTACAGCAAGCATCCATCCATACTCACGTCATTCCAGACAACTGTTTATTTCTTCTGTTCAATCGCCTCTCTCGCTCTCCATCTGTCCTCCTCCCGCGAATCTATATTGCCTATATATGCCCACCAGCCCAATATACAATTGCATACACCGCTTCATCTTTGTTTTGATTCTGAATCTGTAGTTGTTCATCTTGCAGTTTTCAATCTCTGAGAAACAATAAGAATTGCTCATCTTGCAGTTTTCAAGCTCTCAGAAACAATAAGAATTGCTCATCTTGCAGTTTTCAAGCTCTCAGAAACAATAAGAATGTCAAATCTCATGAGATCTCTCATAATGTCTGTTATGGTTGTCATGTCTCATTTGTTGATATGTGCTCTTGCAGCTGGTGTTGGAAACTCTGGTAAAGAGGGAGGTATACATACCCTAATTCTTTTGGATTTGAACTTATGACGTTTCAGGAAGAAACACATGTTATTAATCATTAGGTCGGATTGCCATGTCTCATTTGTTGATATGTACTCTTGCAGCTGGCGTTGGAAACTCTGGTAAAGAGAGAGGTATACATACCCTACCTCCTCTGAATTTAAACTTGTGACGTCTCAATAGGAAACACAAACACATGTTATTAACCATTACATCCACTAAAATTATATATATATATATTATGTATATGTTTTGACAATTTAAATGATTGGCGGCTATTTAATTGCAACATTTTTATTTTACACTCAGATGAACGCTTGGAAATCCCTCCCGCCCTTGATGATCAGACCGAGTATTATCCTCAGGGAGAAAAATATGTGACAGTGCCGTCTGAGAATCAACCCAAGGTTTCAAAGTTTCCATGATTTTTTTTTTGGTTTTTTGCTGAGATAATGTTGTTAGTAGTAGTCTGATTACCATTAATTAATACGTATCATGCTTGCAGGTTAATAATAATAATATAATTTGGCCTAATGGAAACGGAGGTCGAGGGCTTCGGCTGCTGAGCTTTGAAGCTGCAAGAAAGCTTACAGTGGCGGACGCCAAGCGAAGAGTACCCGCTGGACCGGATCCTCTGCATCACTCTGGTCACTCTAACAAGAAGAATCCGTAGAACAAACCAACGATTTTCTCATTGTATGGCGGTCGTGCACTGTGCAGCTTTTCGTGCAGGAAAATGCTTGAAATTGAAAATGCAGGAAGGAGATTTTGTGGATGGATGTATATGTGAGCTACTTAGTCCAAACCAATCATAGCTTTATTTTATGAAAACAGAAGCTTTTGTTAAAAACAGTTGATGGATCATTGATTAGAATCTCTGAATGCCATTGCAGTTAAATCTCATGTTTGTTTTGAAAGTTTTACTGCCATTTTATTTAAAAGGGGTATATTATCTGTTGAGGCTGCTTTGAGCACGCTACAAGGGAGGAGTTACATTGCTTTTTCTTTTCATTTTTTTTTAGCTATACTATCCCTGATATGTGGGACGAGGAGGAGTTACATTGTTTTTTAGCTATATTCTCCCTGATATGTGGGACTAGCATATGTATGTGGGACTACTATATGTAGTTGAGATGTCACGATTCAGATTTGGATTACATCAGCTTTTAATATGATTAGATTTGAGGTGTTTTTTGGGTTTCTAACGTGTGACTTTTATTTATTGAGTGTTTTAATAACATATATTTTAATTGACTGTTTTAGATCTAAAACCAAAAAGAAATATTTTCATTTTTTTTTTTTAATTTTATCAAGTAAATTACAATCTTATCAAAAAATTCATTAAAAATAAATAACTTTTAATTTGATTAATCTATCAATGTAACAAATGAACAGATAAACATCAAAATTAACACTTTGAAAATCTTAATTAAATTAATATATAAACATAATTAAAAAATGTACAATGTACAATTTTAATTTGATTAATCTATCAATGTAACAATGAAACAAATGAACATCAAAATTAACACTTTGAAAATCTTAATTAAATTAATATATAAACATAATTAAAAAAAAAATCAAGATTAACTCTATATAATTTCGAAGGGAAAAAAACAGAATTCTTATTTAAGTAGAACAAAAATTATAATCCTTAGTTTCATAGTTTCATGAGCATAAATTCAAAAAAAAAAAAAAAAATTGTGAAGAGTATCTTACTTCAAAATGTCCTCCTAATTTCCATAAAATGTTTTTTTAGAAGATTTAAATTTAAAGATGGTTGGAGGAGGAGGAGGAGGTCGAATTATAATCCTTAGTTTCATGAGCATAAATTCAAAAAAATAAATAAATTGTGAAGAGTATCTTACTTCAAAATGTCCTCCTAATTTCCATAAAATGTTTTTTTTAGAAGATTCAAATTTAAAGATGGTTTGTTGAGGAGGAGGAGGAGGAGGAGGAGGTGGAGGTGGTGGTAGTGGTGGTGGTGGTCCACTGAGACCGAATTGGTTTATCAGACTTTAAGAGGGTAAGGGATCACTCACAATTCTTTAGAATTTTGTTTCTGTGCTCGAAAATCATTAAGAGAATCTTTCCAAGCTCACCATATTTTTGTTGAGTTAAAAGGTTAAGAAGGTTGGTAGGGTGACAAATATTCTGAAATTTTGGATATAGGCTAAAGAGAAAGCGTTTTTCATATTCAACCTTCTTAGTGTCACAAAGGTGACACTCCCTTTCATCCCATGGTGTTTTAGGAATTGACCAATGCCCAATTTCACTATGGAGTTCATGAGAATTTGTTCTTATCTTAGCAATGCTTATTTTTTTATTTACACTTTTTAAAATAGAGAGATAATTTTGATCTTCTAGATTAGGGTTGATTACCTCCTTATAATAGTTTAATTTTATTTTTTGCTCTAACTCTTTAGCACACCACATTTTCTCCTTAAACTTTGATTTAAAAATTTATTTTAAATAGTATCTTTATTCTACAAAATGGTGTCTTCCATGATTCCCCAATGACTTAGCCAAGATTGGGCATCTTTATGCCATCTCCGCTTGAATCGAAGGTGGTTACGACTAGATTTTGAAGCAATTTTAGGAAGCCTCGTGTCTTACATGTTGTTTAACTTGTTCTTATACATTAGGTATCTAGTCATAGCCATGATCTCAATGGGGGAAAGGCTTGCCTCTAAGAGGAGGATAGGGTAGGGCACATTTCCTTTAATTTTGAGATTATAGGTTATAAAATTCTTTTGGATTTGCTTAATCTTTCTCCAGTATTCTCGAGAGATATTGCATCCCCAAAATTCGCATCCATATAGAATAACATGCGTAACAAGACTCTCAAAGAGGAGTTTCTTCTTATCCCATATCCAAATATTGGTTGATTTGCAATTGTTTTTAAGCCTATAATAAGCTTTCCATCCTCCAATTATCCTTTTCTCAATGCTATAATTCCAGTTGTGCTTGTGGTGAATATCGATTCTAAGATATTTGTATGAAGTCACTTCCTCCAAGTTGTTTTTGTCATATACGAAGGTATCATAAGTGATCTTGTTGAATTTAATGATCATGACCTCAGTATTGTCAATATTAACAATCATACCCATATTGGAGCAAAACTCCTTGAGGATTTTTAGTTGCTTTCCAATATCGTGGGGACTCTTCGCCATAAGAAAAATATCATCAGCATAAAGAAGAAGATTGATGACTATACCAGTGAGAGTAGGGCCGAAAAAACCTACTTCTTCCAAGCAATATTCTAACTTGTAAATGTATATGCCAAAAAGGGTCGGGGACATGGGACAACCTTGTTTGACTCTGATATTGCAGTTAATTTCTTTCGACCATCCCTCAATGTTCTTAAACTTGGAAATAACATTCTCATACAATTTTATTGCAACATCCCTCGACTTAAAAGACACTTTTATCTTTTCCAACCTATCCCAAACATTTTTCCTAGGAATCGTGTTAAAAGCTTTTATAAAGTCAACAAAACAACAAAAAACATTGGTTTTAGTATTGCAGAACTCCTCTACAATGATCCTAAAAGTAACAAGATGGTCCAGAGTTGAATGTTACCTTCTAAACATGGCCTGGCCTTTATCTCTTTTACCATGACTTTCTAGCAATAGGGGATAATATTCTTTTCTAATATAATTCCATATAGTTTGGCTAAAATTGGGCTAATCATAATGGTCCTACAATTAGAGGGAAGTTTTATATCCCCATTTTTAAAAATAGGAACAATGAGGCTTTATGTATTTATTATTATTATTTTGAATATTATTTAAATATTTGTTAATCAAATGTGATTGGTTTCCAAGGGTTTCATTTGTAGGGCCACCCAAGATCGAAACCACTGTAGTTGGGAGGAGACACCTAAAAAATCCAATCAGCTAAGGATTAGTGTGGCCCAGACCGGCTACAAGTTTTAGTGATTTTGATGATTTAGATACTCCTAAGTGACGATTTCTTAGCTAAAGACTACTCCCACAAGTCACAAACACTCTAACAAACCAAAAAAAAATTATTTAATTATTTAAATAAGAATCACTTTTAAAAATAAATATATCCATCTAAAATAAATACATTTTATATTTATATATTATATTGGATTCAATATCGTTTAGATATTTAAAATACCAACAACTTTTTCAAATAAATATAAATACCTAAAAAAATATTACATTGGTTTATGTATTATTGTTGTTTTTAAATTATTTTTCATTCATATTGTTTTATAATTATCTATCATTTATATTTTCCTTTCCTCGTAAATTGTGTTGATAATATTGTGTATTCTAAATTAGTTTTCATTATTCTCATAAGAAATGAATTATGTTTATATAATTGTTTTTTTATTTTATTTTATCAAAATTTAAGAGGATGAATAACTTTTATCCATGGATGGGTAAGAATAACATACAATAATGTTGAAGTTTTACAACTTCAAGAAGTCATTTTCTAAAAAAAAAAAAAATGCAAAGAAACTATTATAGAAGACCTGGAATGTACTAAAAAGAAATAAATGACAAGAAGATCAAGTCGGCTCATTGGAACATTTGTAAAGGAAACAAAAGAAATAAAATAAAGTTAAAAGACAAAAAATGACAAGTCATAAAATAAGGTGACTTGAATAGTATAAATAGGAAAAGTTCATTTCATTATTACCATCTCATCAACATTCCTCTTATAGTGTGCATTGCCTAGTTTCTTCGTACCAGTTGCAGTGACAATTACCAGTTACCATTTGCAACTACCAGTTGCGTTATCTTTGTCTAGTGGTTCACCATCTTTGAGGGATCTTCCTCATACTAGGGAGAACTTATCTTGTGTTGGGTCTCTTCATATTTCTGGTGATGTATTTGTGAACTTGGATTAAATTTCTTCTATAGAAAAGTTTGCTCGGTTTTTTTCTCACGAGTTCGATTTTTCCCAGGACAAATCTTGTGTTTGTTGTGCATGGTTATCTCTATGTGATTCTATTATTTCTACTACAATTTTATTTCAGTTGAAATTTTCAGTGTAATTATTCTATGATAATAGTGGCATTAAAATATGTTTGAAATCACAAGGTAATAATTATCAGATATGGAAATTAGAAAAATCAACATGGTATCAGATTCAAGTTGAGATTTTTCATTGCACAATTTTTTTTGTCAGGATCATTGAGCACTTGTTGTAAAATAATTGGGACTAACTCCACCAAAGAGCACCTATTGGTGCTCTCAGACTGACATTTTGTCAAAGTCGAAATTTTAGGTTTTTCAGGATTATTGACATTTTCCTAGGCATTGAACCTTTTGTTTCATATTTTTGTGATTTCTTAATGTATTGATGGTGTACTCTCTAAGAGTTGGAGGTAGCAATGGTGATGTCTCCTAAAATGTATGACAACTCTAAATCAAATGGAACAACAACAACAAGACTCCAGGTTTGCATATCAGATTTGATATTTTATATTGTTGCATCTTAAGTAAATGTTGTAACTGGGAGAACAATCATTAGAGGACTATTATTGCTAAGTACTATTGCTTGGTAGCACTTGAATATTGTTGGTGTGATGATAATTATTGTTTAATATTAATGATGCACTTGTTTGTAATCTGAATTAATATCTTCCCCAACCTAGTAACCCCATGAACAAGGTTAAATTCCATGGAGGTTACTATGGAGATGTTCTTTCTTTATTCTTGTTCCGAGAAGGTTACCGTGGAGGAATGATTGGTCAAAACACTAGAAAAGTGGTTTTATTGTTATTGTTACAGGAAGGTTACTATGGAGGAATGATTGGTCACAACACTGGAAGAGTGTTGTTCTTATTCTTGTTCATGTTCTTGTTCAAGGTAGGTCATAGGTGATAGCTATGAGAGAGAGATATAGTGACGATTGCAGGTGGAAACAGGTTAGATGGTCTCTAGTTTGAGACATGGAGCAGACTATCTAAACATGGAGTTGTGGACATGATAGTATACATTCATGTACCAAAGGAGAAGAGGAAGAAGTTATAACCTTCTGGAAACAAGGGTACCTTTGTGGGATACAGAGAGTCTCATATGGAGATTGATAGTAAGGAGTAGGAGGCTCTGAAGGATGACCATACAGATCCCTCTAGTCCAATTTTTCATACTTCAAAATATCAGGAGTATTTAATAGAGCTAGCCAAGACAATGGATCTACATAGAGATGTTGTAGTGACTAGAAAGAGGCCATCTTGGCTTCGTGATACTTTGCATGATGCAGAGAGGAATTCAACTCCCCTTGGTACCTTCAGGGAGAGAAAATGACCTCATAGTTTCTCAAGTCACATAGAGTCACAAGGACGATGTCCCCACTAAGTACCATCTCAAAAGGAGCCAAATTTTAGAGGGAGTCATACCTCAGGATCTAGTAGGGAGGAATAGCCTCCGAGGAAAATTCATAAGAGATCAAACTTCAGAGGGAGTCAAGCTTCAGAGAGAGCATGTAGACTTAAAGCGAGCCTAATATTAGAGACAGTCAGTTGGCTCAGAGGGAGAGCCTATCATTCAGATGGAGTTCCCCCTTGGGTTTAGGTGGGAGAAAGACATCTTTCGGGATTGACATACATGTGTCATGAGTTGAGGAGGTCAGACAAAATATTTAGAGGTAGGAGGCTTCTAGGATATGTGAGACCTCCTAGGAGGATCTACTTGTTTCAATAGGATTTTCTACAGTGACAGAGGAGGCAGCCAGTCGGGAGGACTGGGGTATGTTTTTTTTCTTTAGTCACAGAGGGAGTAGCTAGTGAGGCAGTAGGCTAGAAGGTTTGAGAGGAAGCCATGGTGGAAGAGTATCAATCCATCATGATTAGTTTCGAAACCTGAGGAGAATTCTGTGGTGACTTCCAAGTGAATCTACAAGATCAAGCATGCAACATATGACATGATCGAGAAGTACAAAGTGAGATTTATGGTGAAAGGATTCCCTCAGAAATAGGGCATGGATTATGAGCAGACATTTTTCTCCAGTCACCAGGTACACTTCCATGAAGACTATCATTTCTCTTTCTTCAGTGATGGGTTGGAAATTACATCAGATGGTTGTGAAAAGCCATGTTCTCAATGTTATGAGAAAGTGTACATAGATCAAACTCATAGCTTTGTGGTACATGGGAAGGAGTCTCATGTTTGTAGATTGAAGAAAGCATTGTACGGACTCAAGCAAGCACCCAGAGCGTGGTACTCCCAGATTGATGGAAACTTGATGAGTTTGGGATTCACTGAGAGTGATGCAAATCCAAACCTTTACTATAAGGTTGTATATAGTGATCCAGTGATCTTACTATTGTATGTTGAGCAGAGTGGCTCATTGACAAGTGTAAGAGGGAGTTGGCTTCATAGCTCGAGGTGGAGGATCTTGGTCGAATGTACTATTTATTTGGATTAGAGGTGTGATAGAGATCATATGAGATATTCCTCAGTCAGGGTATACTAATGAGATTCAATATGATGGACTGCAAGTCCATGGCTACACATATGGAGACAAATATGAAGAAGTTGATTGATTCTTCTTCAGATTTGGATTTGGTGGATCCCACGATGTACATGAAGTGGATTGGATCCTTGATGTACCTGGTTAACACCAAGCTAGATATTTTCTTTACAGAGAGCACCATGAGCCAGTATTTGGTTGAAGCCAAGGCAGTTTCATTAGGTTGTAGTGAAGCATGTGCTAAGGTACCATCACGGTACAATTGGATATGGTTTGTCTTAGGTGGTGAAGTGAGGCTACAAGGATATATATTTTTTGATTGGGAAGGGAGTGAAGTAGAATATTGAGCACCTCAGGGTGCTACTTCAACTTCAAATCAGTTATAGTTCCCAAGATAATCAAGAAGTAGGTTTTTGTAGCACTCGGTACAACAAAGATGGAGTATATCACAGACAATGTTGCAAGTCTTGAAGAAATGTGGCTTCAGAAACTTCTTACATGACTATTTTATCAATAGCTTGAGATAAAATATCACTTCATCCAATACATGATGCAGAAGGGAGTAGTGAAGCTTCAACACATATCCACAGATAAGAAAATAACAGACATTTTCAACAAGCCTTTGTCTAGATAGAAGTTTTTTTACTTCATGGACAATCTTGACATGATGTAGAATGTCTCCCTCACTAAGAGGGAGTGTTGATGTCTGAGTAGCATCGAGCATACATTCTCACAAGATTGGCCATGGTGATTTAACCAGTGGAGAATGACCCAGGCATAGTCTTCGAAGGACATACGACTCGAGGTGTTGATGGTTCTCCAGGAGGAAGCATCGGGAAAACATTCACTCATAGGGGTGTACCAGTGGTGAACGACCCAAGAGTAGTATTTGAAGGATAGAAGGCTTGAGGTTCTAGTGGTCCTCTAGTTTGTGGTTTCATCGAGCGTCATTCTCCCAGGATTGGTAGTTTAACTAGTGGAGAATAAAAATTCACTTACATGGGTTTACTTGTAAGTGACACTCACTCACAAGAGTGTGCATGTGGTGGTGAGTGGACCAGGTAAGCATTAGGGAGACCTTCTCCCATATATGGCCTAGGGATAAGGACACATTTACTTTCAGGGTAAATGGGCCCAGAAATAGTCCTTACTTACAAGAGTTTACCTATGGACATGAGGTGCTTGAGGTGCTTCCTTGTGTCAGATAGCATCAGAAGTCATTCTCCCAGGATTGGTATTTAACCAACAAAGAATGGAATATTCACTCACAGGGGTTTACATGTGGTGACATTAACTCACAAGGGTGTACTTGTGGAGGTGAATGGTCCAGTTGTGGTCTTCATTGAGACCCTAGGTGCTAGACATAGTTGTGTGGAGATGGATCATCGACATGGCTCATGAAGAATTTTTTCTATGACAAAAGAAATCCAAGTATGGAGAATGTGTCCCTCGGTGAGAGGGAGTGTTGAAGTTTTTCAACTTCGAGCAGTCATTCTCCATATGAAAATACAAAGAAACCATTATAGAAGACCCCGAAATGCACTAGAAGGAAATAAATGACAAGAAGAACAAGTTGTCCCATTGGACAATTTGTAAAAGAAACAAAAGAAATAAAATAAAGTTAAAAGACAAAAATTAACAAGTCGACCCTGCCAGTAAAATGAGATGACTTGACTAGTATAAATATAGGCAAGTTCATTTCATTATTACAAATCTCATCATCTCTCCTCTTCTAGTGCACATTGCCTAGTTGCTTCGTGCCAGTTTCTAGTTGCAGTGTCAGTTGCCAGTTACCAACTTTGCAGTTGCCAGTTGAGTTATCTTTGTCTAGTGGCTCGTCATATTTGAGGGATCTTCCTCATACTAGGGTGAACTTATCTTGTGTCGGGTCTCTTCATATTTCTAGTGATGCATTTTTGAACTTGAATTAAATTTCTTCTAGAGAAAAGTTTGTTGGGTTTTTTTCTCTCGATTTTGTGTTTTCCTAAGATAAATATTGTGTCTATTGTGCATGGCTATCTCTTTGTGATTCTGTTATTTATGTTGCAATTATATTTAAGTTCAAATTTTCAGTGTGTAATTATTCTATGATAACAGTGACATTAAAATATGTTTGAAATCGCAAGGTAATAATTATTAGATCTGGAAATTAGAAAAATCAACAAATAATGACAATCTTCATAACCTAAGATTATCAACTTTTGATAAGATATCATAAGGGAAGTTTGTAAGCATCATAAAAGAAGTTTTGAAATACTCTAAATAAAGTTTGTTGATTAACCTTGTGTGGTGTCTATGTACTTGTGGATTTTGTTGAAAAAGAAAGAATCGATTACAAAAGACATACATAATAAGTAATAAAAGTTAAAGAAAAAATAATAGACTACAAAGAACACACATAATGAGGAAGCTCAAGAGGCTTTAAGGAATTTGACATTTAATTTCACTACAATTTTAGATTATGAAGACTTATACATATTTGATTACATATAAAACACTAAATAAGTCTGATGAGTGTTGTGGTTATTATGAATAAGTGTCGTGGTTAGTTTGAGTGGATGAGTGTTATGGTTATTATGAATGAGATCTTGGGGTCAAATCATCGATCATTTGTTGATATTGTTGGGCGAGTTGAGCCCCATAATAAGGGAATCATGTTATTTATTCCATCAGGAAAAAAAAAAAAGAATAAATACGAAGAATATTTTTCATTAACAAACCAACTAACCCTAGGAAAAAGGCATGAAATAAGTAAGAAAAAACAACTAAAATAATAAAATTATATTCATGCTTTTACAATCCCTTAACATGAATATATAAAACGTAGCAATCAAAGGGAAAACCTTCTTGAACCTCACATTATGAAATTCATATAAGTCAAATATGCTCTCTCATATAGGCAAAATAGAATACCATAAACCCTAATGTGAGGTCATTATATTACATTGTAGATCATCACTATAATTGTGAAAATGCATTGATATCATATTGGAAAAATAGAATACCATAAACCCTAATGTGAGGCCATTATATTATATTACTATAATTGTGAAAATGCATTGATATCAAAGAATCTGCAAAATCAATCTTAATAGATGGATCCTCTATTGTGAAAATGCATTGATATCAAAAAAATCTACAAAATAAATCTTAATAGATGGATTCCCCTTGGTAGTTCATATAATGAGAGAGTAAAAAATAGCTTTTAATGACAAATGTAGAATAAATAACCATTTTCTCATACATATACACGAGAATAAGATGTTAGAAAAATAGGACCGTGGAGAAATAAAATAAAACAAATGCGGAAACAAAACACAGAAGATACACAATACAATAGAGACACAGATTTACGTGGTTCACCCAGTGTGGGCTACATCCACCAGAGAAATTGTCAGGTCCTTCCTTTATTATCATCCAACATATGAAGGGATACAACCTACAACAAACTTGTTGTAACTTCCTCTTCTTTCTCTCACAATATCCTATCTCATAATACAATATTCACCATCAACCATAGCCGCAATACATTTCCCTCATAAAAGAGGATTGCCTTCTAGGGAAAAAAACCCTAACATAATCTCTATTGTTAGATCTGCGACCTTATAATGAACGGTCCAAATTTACAATGAAATTAAAATATACATTTACAAGGCAATTTTTCCTTTAGGGGCTTCTCCCTCGAACCCCCGCTGGGGGCCCGCTTGCCCCCAGACCCCCCAGCTGGGGGGATATCCCCCTTGGACCCCGCAAAGGGGGTACCCCCCCCTCTGCACTCCCCCACGTGGAAGAGTGTACATACTTCTAGGGTGTAAATACTTCATGGGGTATAAACACAGCTGAAAGTAAAAGACCTTTGAATCAGGAAGATAATCAGGCTCCACAACCAACATAAGAGCATCACATTCTCCCCCATTTTACGTATAGCCAAAAATCATGTTGAATGGGTCAATGAGATATGTCGTTGATTTGATGTTGAATGAATAAGTGAGATATATCACGCATGTTTGTATGCCACCACACATATGTTTGCATAATAGTACAATATTTATTGGGTTGTCAAACATTTTCATATAAAATGAATGAGAAATTGATTTTCAGTGAAACCAACAAACATACAATCAAGGTTGCCATTAAAAGACATTGGTTGATGTATTCCATTAAAAGTGTTTCCATTGTCATCAACATAAATGTTATTATTAGTCCCTGCCGAAGGCATAGAGGGACTATAACGATCGATAATTCGTTGACTTCCCATTAGTTTGTCCTTTGACCACAAATATTTCCATAATATCTATTGTTGGAACTAGAGAACTAAAAACGTTGATTTTTATATAATAAAAAGTACCATATATGTCATGATCTGATTGGATAACATATTGGAGGTCTTATTTCCAGCTTCGCTATTCCCAATGTTATATATGTTGGCATATCCAAAGTTTTTGATTGTATATGGTCTTTTTGAATCATATATTTTCTTATGCATTGCACAAAGGTGGATTAATTATAGCATTAGTTCAAATGTTTGTCTTAGCATTTTTTGCTAGCATTGTCTTAGATCATATAAAGTGATTTTTTTATTTGTACTAATCATATTGAAATGTTTAGATATCCAAGGTTTATAGTGATCGATAATTCCAAAGTTTATAACCTTGTATTGTGATTTATTAGTCCTTTTTTATTTGTGCTACTATCATTATTATTACTCCTTTATATTTGTATTGAAATGTATTGGAACTTTTTTTGAGGTGCTTGAATAGGCCTGACATCTTAAATGTTTGCATACCATGAGGCCCTTAGACAGATTGAGATCCTTAAATGTTTATCTAAATACGCTTCTTGTAGTACATTTTTCCTCGAAATTTTCCATACAATGTTGCAGTGATTTTGGACAATATTGTTGTCCACTGCCAATTGAATATGCATTGTATGTTTCATCCTTCTTCTAGCCTTGCAATGCAAGTACATCATTGTTGAAGCTACATACATTGTTTACTAGTTCGATGAGTGCTTCTTCTTCGTTGGTTCATTGGTTGTTGCTTGTTTTTGTTGTTTGGTTCACAATTCTTTTAGAGTAAGTTTCCATGCCATAGTTTCATTTTTTATTCCTTCTTTGTTGTTCAATGTTTGTAGTTTGCAAGTAAGAATGTTTTCTTATTTATACTGGCATGCTCATCGTATGTTTCTGGTTCCTTATGTGCTTCGGTTGTAGTTTTGTAATCGTTGGAGATACATATGTTGCTTACTGATTTGGTGGTTGTTGCTTGTTCGTTGGTTCGTTGGTTCGTCGATTGTTGCTTGTGTTTGTTTGGATCAAGTTTATGATTTAGGGCTCTGGGGATGCAGTTGGGCCTGTTCGTTCTTTCTCATTGGTTTGGTGCTTGTTGTTTTCTTTTGTTTTCTTTGTCTTTTCTAGGTTGGGGTCCTACGCCAACAGTTGGAGTTTTTTTTTTATGTATTATTATTAATTTTGGGGTGCTTTGCGATGTTCATCCCCTTCACCCACAAGTGGACAAGAGGTTGTGTTTTTTTCCCTGTATGGCAAGGTCGATATCTGTTATGCTGTGAGATTTTTCTGGTGATTTAGTGTTGACATGATAGAAAATAGTTGTATGAAAAATAGTTCGAGAAGTACATGCGAAATTGCAATATCTGTTGCTTTTTTGTTAAAAAAAAAGCATATACAAGCCGCACTTATAAACCATGTATGGTGAAATGTTCCCATATGACAATACATGTTATTTATCCTCTACACAGACTGGTGTGACCATGATACAATTTGTCTTGTACTTGATATATGATATGTACAACAAAGATACTGCAAAATTATATTTCCATGTCTAGAAGCATATCTAGGTAGTTTGCCACGAAAAACCAAAATCTTGTATCGTGGGCACAACAATCTGTGTAGAGGATAAAGAACATGTATTTCCATGGGTGGAAGCATATCTGGATACTTTTCCATGGAAAACCAAAAATCATTTCTCTATGGCCATGCAATTTCGTAATATTTTGTGGCTTGTAATATATTTTGGGCAGGGAAAAAAATTTCATATTTACAGTTATGGATGGAGAAGCACAAAGGTTCATGTTTCTGCGTATCTTTTATTCCATTCATTGAGTCTCATTTACTCTATGTACATATTACTTGTTCTCTGGTGCATACCAGCTTCCATTCATGTTCATTGTTTTTTGTGCGTTCCCACATTCAAACAAACAAAATAGCTAGAGAAAACAACAATGTCTTGATTGCATCGGTTGAAGAGGAGATAGAAAGGTACATGCTTGTACTGTTATTTCATATTACATTGTTTTGTATTTCATTTATTGTCTGTATATGTGTTCACCTACTTTATTATATGTAGATGTTGCGTACCTTCCTACATAGTAACTTATCTTCATTACATGTCTTCCTGCATACTAACCTCCTTCATGTCTGTTGTATTTTTCCTGCATTGCTACATTTAAACAAACATAATGGCTAGAGAGGAAGATGGACTCTTTGGTGGGAATGTAGATGGGGAGTTATAGAGGTGGATACCTGTACTCTTATTTCATATTCCAGTGTTCAATATTTCATTTACTGTTTGTATATTTGTTGTGCTTGTTTTGCTGCTTTGCACCCTTTATTATTATTATTATTATTATTATTTGGGTTTACCTGTATTTATATACTATGTATCTTTTTGCATTGTATTATGTTTTTTGTTACGTTGGAATAAACATAACTATTTTTATTTCTTTTACATGTATGTCTTCATACTAACTTGCCTTCATGTCCATTGTATATTCAGTGTTGCTACCTTGGAAGAAACGGGTTGGTTGGACATGAAGATGATTTGTTCTGTGAAATAGTAGAGGGTTTTTTGGTACAATATTCGAAAAGGTATACCAATTGTGCTGGTAAATTAAATATACAAACCGGGTGGGGGCATATAATATTAGACTATAAAATGATGACATGGCAGCAATGGGCCTTTCTACCCTCCCCATTTCTACTTTTTCCATTATATATTATCCCTTTTTCTTTCTAATTGCTCTGCTTAGTGGTGTTTTTGAAAATGCCTTGGTGTGATGGTTGGAAGACTAACGGTTTCACATTTATGGTCACACTTCTACCTTATTCCATACTTACGCACTTTGTTGATTGTGGGTGCCAGGCAGGTGGGTTCAAGATTGCTCCCCTAGATTTTGGGGGTCCGCGATATACAGATTGGTCATTGTGCCTCACTATCATGCCCTGTTTACTGTTACACATTTTTCTAGTCAAAAAATCAGAGGCATACAATTTGATGCTCGATTCCTTATGTTTCCTGAGTATATTCCTTGACACCTTATTTCATATTCCATCTCCTTCCACCTTGCATGTGACATTAATAACTATTATGGACAGTATACAATGCATCTACTTGTTTATTCCTTTTGATGTTCATCTACACATGATTGCATCAGAAAAAGTTGGACTAGTGACATGGTCATGAGCAGTCAGTCATCCTAGACATCAGCAGACCGATAAGGCCAAAGGTAAAGATGCATACATTCTATTCCTAGTATGTTTACCAAACAAATATCCTCGTCTATTTATTCATCTATGGCATGGTGAATATGTTGATGTCATATGAAATACATGGTTTTCAATTCAAAAGAAGATCAACAAGTACAAGCAAGACGTTGAACATAGCGCAGGTTCCACAGACTGAGAGGTGTGGTTGAAAAACTCTGGCTCCATAGTTCATCGAAGTTATGCGTCTACTTGTAGATTTATGCCAGTGAAAAAAGAATACAAAAACAAAAATGCACACTACCATTCACTTTAGTTTTCCTGTTCAAAAAATGTCACCAGGTTTAGAGTTGTAACACCCAAAGTACTATCAATAGAGGGCTTGAATAGTTGTGGAACTGGACAATTGTTCATCAGGGAAATAATGGTCGTCTATAGCACATACTTGGACAAGGAAAAAAAAACTAGATCCATTATGCGTGCTGACATGACAGACAAGGAGGCCATGATGGTAGTCACACTGACTTTTCCTACACAACTTGTCCAGAAACATGCAAAAAATATATTGTCGGGTAATGGGATATCCATTACAAATCTTAATATATTTCCCAAAACAGTATATGAATGTGGTGATTGTGATCGGATTATTTCGCTCAACAAAACAAGTATTGTGGAAAAATTTCCGGTTGTTTGTTCAAAATATCGCTTTGTCCTGGATGCAACTATCAGCTAGCTTGAGCAGTGATATTTACCTAATCGAAACCATTGGTGCAGTTGTCACATTGGCAAGAAAAATTGGCTCGCAACACATTCTCCATATAAAGGATGGAGATTCGAACATCGACAAGGCAATGGTATTGTTTTCCATATCCAGTTTTTTCCTTTACTTTCACATGTGCATGCATCTTGGGTACGTTACACAAATATTGCACTGTTCCATGTTGCAGCTGCAATTGTTCGATACCTATTCAAATTTTTTTCTTCAATGGAACAACAATTGCATAAAGGGCAGTTTTCACTTATGCTCTTAAAAAATATAACAAAGAAAAGGGATGTTAGAGAAATGATCTTTCGCACAACCCAAGCAACATTTGTAACAGAGTTGCAAGCAGACATAGTACATAATCTAAAGAAACTATCTATCTCTACAACTGTTGTGCATATACATCCTCATAATTATCCTCACTTTGTTTATACAAATAACCTTCACCAAACTTCTGCGGCTTGTTTTATTTATTTATTTATTTATTTATTTAGGGGGGGGGGGTGCAGTTGTGTATTATATTGTTCAATGTATTAATTTCTATGCTCATGTTTCCAGGTTGAAGGTGTTTTGGTTGCAGTGAATGCGTACTCGACCCCCTTTGAGCCTGTATGTGTGAAATGCAACTCTCCTACTTCTACTTCTTCTTTGATAAGTGATGATATGATTGATTGTCTATGATGCAGTGAAAAATGTCCATATATATATGGACATTGCCTCAATGTTGCCATCTGAATCGTGGGAAACAAAATCGTGCATTGTACAATTAGGCAACCTCTGTTACAATATGTGCTTCCTAGGTTGGAAGAATTTTCGTATGAAGCATACCTACAGAAAAATGAAAGCAGTGTCTACATGCTGCACGAATTTCGGATAGACAACAAATTTACCTTAAATGAGGACAATGCAATATTGCATATCGGCTGAAGAAAAAAGAAAAAAAAAGGACAAGAAAAAAAAAACATATGAGGCTTTGGTAGGAAATGAAAATATCTCATGTGTCTCTGTAATATTTCTTCAACACCCAGATGAATGTTCGTCGGAATCGAATACTTGATATTGCATGCACATAAGATTGTTTGGTCCAAAAATGGGAAGCATGGAAGAAAACACCATATATCCCATGGCCTCGGTTATTTTACGTGGTAACATATACCATATGTAAGAGAAAACCAATGTCATGACGTGTTTTATTTGTATATCAAATCGTTTGATGCAAAGGTCGATGCGTGTTTCTCTATGGAACATTGTGGGATCTTGCTTGTGGCATGTTTGGAGTTTAGTTGGTTCTTGGTTGTATGCTTCGTCTGTCAATTTGTATATCGCAGAATTCTGAGTGTTGTTTGGAGGACATAGAACAATAGAATTGCAATTTTTTAGCCAGCTAGCCCGTAAGTCTGCCTGTCAATTTGTATGGCGTTGTGATGCAAATGTAGTATGTGGCTTGTCTTAGCACTTTTCCTTGATCGATGAACTTGGTAAAATTAATCTCCTAGAATAATTTGAAATAAACGAATATATACTGTGCGAAGTCCAATTGTGCTATCATATTAACAAGAGGTGATTAAAATTCAAATTGGTCATTGTTATGCTTGCAGTGATAGAATTTTAAAAAGCTTTTTTTTGTTTCCTTCATTTTTTTGAAAATAAGAGATTTCACATCCTTTAATAATTTTATGTAATTAAATTGTACAATATCAATATTTAATATTAATAATTTAGTATTTGAAAATAATGTTTTTAGGTAATGTTAGAAAGTTGATAGGGATGACCATCAGTAAACAATCGCAATCTTGAGACCGCCAATCTTGGAGTCTGTATGTCAATTTGTATATCACGGTTCTCCGAGTGTTGTTTGGAGGACAAGAAACAATAGAAGTGCAATGTTGAGCCAGCTAGCTCGCAAGTCCGCTTGTCAAATTGTATATCGCGGAACTCTGGGTGCTATTTGTAAGACACATAACAATAGAGGCCCAATTTTGAGCCCGCCAGGCCGATAAACCACGATCCAAAAAATGGATAAGTATGGAATGATGGATCCGTACATGCTCTATAAAATCTCATGTCCATACTTTATAAAAGTACATATTTAGTATGTATTACTCGTTTCTAAAAAAAATTCTAGGTGCAGAAGTTGGCGGATACATGTGTTCATATTTCCACTTACTTTATATCACCAGCCTGACCGACCGCTACCCTGTTTTATATTGTACAAAATTTTTGGATCGTGAGTTTTCGAATACGTGGGTTTTTCTTTTAAATAAGATATTTAACATCCTTTAATAATTTTATGTAATTAAATTGTACAATATCAATATTTAATATTAATGATTTAGTATTAAAAATAATGTTTTTAGATACTGTTAGATAGTTGATAGGGATCACCATCCGTAAACAATCGTAATCTTGAGCTCGCCAGCCCTGGAGTCTGTCTGCCAATTTGTATATCGCGGAACTCCGAGTGTTGATTGGAGGACACAGAACAATAGAAGTGCAATGTTGAGCTACCTAGCCCTCAAGTCCACCTGACAATTTGTATATCACGAAAATCTAGGTGCTATTTGTAGGAAACAATACAATAGAGGCCCAATTTTGAGCCTGCCAGCCTGAGAACCCACGATCCAAAAAGTGGCTAAGTATGGAATGCGGGATCCGTATATGCTCTATAAAATCTCATGTCCATACTTTATAAAAGTACATATTTAGTATGTATTACTCATTTTTCGGAAAATTTGTAGGTGTGGAAGTTGGCGGATTCACATCTTCAGATTTCACTTACTTTTATATCACCAGCCCGACCGACCGCTTCCTCGTTTCATATTGTACAATTTTTTTTGTCTAATTAAATTGTACAATATAAATATTTAATATTAATAATTTAGTATTGAAAATAATGTTTTTAGATAATGTTAGATAGTTGATAGGGATCACCATTCGTAAACAATTGCAATATTGAGCCCGCTCGCAATCTTGACCTCGCCGACCCTAGAGTTTGTCTGTCAATTTGTATATCGCGGAACTCTAAATGTTGTTTGGAGGACACAGAACAATAGAAGTGCAATGTTGAGCCAGCCAGCCCGCAAGTCCACCTGTCAATTTGTATATCGCGAAACTCTGGGTGCTATTTGTAGGACACAGAACAATAGAGGCCCAATTTTGAGCCCGCTATCCTGAGAACCCAGGATCCAAAAAGTGGCTAAGTATGGAATGTTGGATCTGTACATGCTCTAAAAAATCTCATCTTCATACTTTATAAAAGTACATATTTAGTATGTATTATTCATTTTTTGGAAATTTTCTAGGCGCAGAAGTTGGCAGATTCACATCTTTAGATTTCACTTACTTTTATATCACCAGCCCGACCGACCGCTTCCCCATTTCATGTTGTACAATTTTTTTTTGTCTAATTAAATTGTATAATATCAATATTTAATATTAATAATTTATTATTGAAAATAATGTTTTTAGATAATGTTAGATAGTTGATAGGGATCACCATCCGTAAACAATCGCAATCTTGAGCCCGCCAGCCCTAGAGTCTAGTTGTCAATTTTTATATCGTGGAACTCCGAGTGTTTTTTGGAGGACACAAAACAATAGAAGTGCAATGTTGAGCCATCCAACCCACAAGTTCACTTTTCAATTTATATATCGTGGAATTCTGGGTGCTATTTGTAGGGAACAGAACAATAGAGGCCCAATTTTGAGCCCGCCAGCCCAAGAACTCGTGATCCAAAAAGTAGCTAAGTATGGAATGTGGGATCCATACATGCTCTATAAAATCTCATGTCCATAATTTATAGAAGTACATATTTAGTATGTATTTCATTTTTCAGAAAATTTCTAAGTGTGGAAGTTGGTGGATTCACGTCTTCATATTTCAGTTACTTTTATATCACCAACCCGACCGACTGTTTCCCCATTTCATATTGTACAAATGTTTTGGCTCACGGTTTTCTGAATAGGCGAGTTATCGGATAGAAGGGTTCAATATTGTGTTTCCATTGTTCTGTCGCCTGCAAACAACACCCAGACTTCCACGATCTACAAATTAGCAAACAAATTGAAATAAAAGAATATATACTATGTGAAGTCTAATGGAACAATCGTATGAACGAGAGGACATTAAAATTCAAATTCATTGTTGTTATACTTGTGGTGAAGTTAACATTACACTAACTTTACTTAAACATCCAAAAATTGATTTTCTTGTAACTTTCTAATGCTTCTCTTATACAAACAAATCCTGGAAACTATAAACATCACTCGTTGTATCTATTCCTTGATTGAAGAACCTGTTAACATGTTTAATTCACTCCATAGTTATTTTTAAGACCATTAATGGTGTTTTCTTATAATAATTCCCGCTTTTGAAAGTTTTCATCCGCGTTCTCTTTTGCCCTCTGCTTTCCCTTTCTTTTCTTACTCATTTTTTGGAAAATGTCTAGGTGCGGGATTTGGAGGATTCAGGTCTTCATATTTCCATTGTTACTTTTATATTACCATCCCGACCGTCCACTTCCTCGTTTCATATTGAACAAATTTTTTGAATCGTAGGTTCCCGCATAGGTGGGTTCAACATTGCGTTTCCATTGTTTTGTTGCCTACAAATAGCACCCGGACTTCCGCAATTTACAAATTAGAAAACAAATTCCCCTTCATCTCGTATGCTTTCACTTTCTATTTACTTGGTCCTTTTTCCGAATATCTCATGCTTTTATATATAGCACCTGAAGTTCCACAATATACAAATTTTCCTCTCGACATTGCACTTCCATTGTTCCCCTACGCACAAACAACACCCAAAATTCCACGATATACAAATTGACGACCATAATCTTTCACTGAGATGCAATATGACCATCAGCCCCTCACGTCTCCCGGGTATATCTTCTAACCCCTTTTTTTTTGTAACCCGCCCGACCACTTTCCATACTTGGGCATTTCTTGGAATCTATTTCACGGGTTGGCAGGTGGACGAAATGTACAATGATTGCTCGCTCTTCACCATCATTGTTACCTTCGTACTTATTTCCAGATATGCAATTATTAAGCTTTAATGCTAGTAGTTCATCCTGCAAGAACCGTTAAGATTGTCATTAATGTCTGGAAGGTCGAAGAATATTTTTCTTTACTACGAATTAAACCAAGATTTGCAGAGAAGAGTGTTATCCTTTCCAATTATTCATTTCAAACATTATGCAATCTATTTCATGCGCTAGCCAGTTGGTGCCTTTAAGAAATCTCTAATTCTTAATCGCTCTTCGTCATCACCACCACCTTCACACTTTTTTCTAAATATGCAATTAGTGTGCTTTAATGGTAACAACTCATTATGCACGAACCTTGGAGATTGTCATTGATCGGTAAAAGGCTCAAGGATATCTTCCATTGATATGCATAAAACCAGGAGTTGCGGAGGGTTATATTATCCCTCCCCAATTTTCATTTCAAACATCGTCTGGAGCAAACAAAAATTATCGTTAACTTGTGTCAGTAGTTCTGTCTAGATACAGTAAACACATTCGGGCATGATGGCTAGAGGCTCTAGTATTCCAGGGCATATTCTTACTACTCATATCCCTCCACCCAGGAGAAAAAAAGGAAATGGTCCCTTGGTACACCGAGAGATATATTTCAAGCCAAGTAATTCCAAGGCAATCCTGCCTGCTCAAAGAACCTGCCCAATTGCATTGATGGTTGGCATAGAGGTTGATTCCATGGATTCTGAGCCAGATGAAGATGATATGATGGACGATGATACACCAATGGATGATGGAAATGTAGAGACTATTCCCACTCCTATGGCCAAATTGAAATCAACCATAATGGGTGGAACTTCCCATCTTAGTGATGGTGGGCCTGACAACACCAAAAGAAGGAGTTTCAGAAAATAAACCAACGTTGAACGCAATAGCTGCTTTGTAGCTCTAAAGTAGGAATTCCATAGGTCCAAATTAATTCGTTCTGGGAAGAAGACTTTTACTATAAGGAAATGATATGTTGATGCTCCACAGATATATTTCAATCCAAAAAAATATTCAATTGTGAGACTACTGTCCTGTTCTCTGGATATACAATTAATATCGTAAGGAATGAGGACCATAACTCCGACTGGTGCAGGGCATATTTCTACTAGTCATCTCCTTCCACCTAGAATGGACTAATTTGGGCCTCTGAAATTGCACGTGCAACCTATGTCCCTGAATTTTTTTGACTATGGAGAGGTGGTTTCTCCTAACTTTCAGTTAAGGGATATTCCATTTTCCCTGCAACATTTTTCATCTTCTTCCTCATGGGAATCTTTTGAGAACTATCAATTTTACCACAGGATCATCCATCGAGGAGAAAACTGCAAGGATTTCCTAAAAAAAAAGGCATGGTAATCAATTTTGTATGCATGTTGAAGAGCATCTCAATGGCTCCTGCATGTGGTGGATCTCGTGCCTATGTTTGTGGCAGATACATTCGATGTTTTGGACCAAAGAACGGGGTCCAATTTCTAAGGATAGATGTACAGTACTCGGTGTTCTTTTTTTTTTTAAATGGATTTGCTTTATACACCTAGACTTCCGCAATATACAAATTTACAATCATACTATCACATCATACCCTTTTCATCATTACAAAGTTGCACTCAGTCACATCTATTACAGATTTGAATATATTAGCTGTTATTTTTCCTTTTCTATACTTACCCAAATTCTCGTTTCTCTTTTCCCGCATGGCTTCAAATTTTCTCTCGCTCTTTTAATATGTGACTCCGACCGACCACTTCTCCATTCCATATCTTCCCACATTTACGATCATGGATTCTTGGGGAAGTGGGCTCTAGGGTGCACTTCCATTGTTCTATGACCTCCAAAGAGCACCTAGACTTCCGCAATATACAAATTTACAATTAGAATATCACATCATACCCTTTTCCCCATTACACAATTGCACTCATTCACATTTATTACAAATTTGAATATATTAGTCATTCTTTTTCCTTTTCTATACTTAACCAAATTCTCGTTTCTCTTTTCCCGCATGGCTTCACATTTTCACTCATTCTTTTATATCGTGACTCCGACTGACCGCTTCCCCATTCCATATATGGCCACATTTCCGATCACGGATTCTCGAGGAGGCAAGATCTAGGGTGCACTTCCATTAGTCTGTGACCTCCAAAGAGCACCCAAACTTTCGCATTATACAAATTTACAACCAGGCTGTCACATCATACCCTTTTTCCCGTTACATAGTTTGCACTTAGAAGTTTTGATAGCTACAATTTGATCGTCGGGTCCTCACATCTCCTTTCGAACTATTATCACCCCATTTTTGAATACTGTCCATCCGCTTTTCATACTTCGCCATTTTTCCGAATCACTTTTGTGGATTGTCGGGTTGGCGGGTTCATGAAGTATCCAATTTCTAATTGTTGCTTGTTGTGCCCGCCACCTTTGCACTTCTTTCCAACCAAGTCTGACCGACCATTTCTGGACAGGTGAACTAAAGATTTCCCTTCTATTGTTTTGTGACATGCAAACAACACCCGCAATTACGGAAATATACAAATTGGCCGTTGGGCCGCCTTACCATGCACTCTTCCATTTTACGCGTTTTTCAGTCAAAAATTTCCATACATAAAATTTGAATGTCGACCTTCACCTCTATTAACAATCCCCTTTAACCCTATTTTGAAACCCGTCTGACCTGTTTTCATACTTGGCTATTCCTTGCTTGCACTCTTCCCTTTTATGAATTTTGTAGTTAAAATTTCCGACACATACAATTTGACCATTGGCCCTCACCTCTACTAAGAATTCCCTGTAACCCTATTTTGAAACCTGTGCAACCACTTTTCAGATTTGGTCATTCCTTGCTTGCACTTGTTTATAATAAAAGAGTCTTATCTATAATAAAAAATATTGTTTAATACCAAACCAAGATTTGTGGATATCTCCCATTAATAGGCATTAAACCAATATTTCCGCACAGTTATTTATCCTTTCAAGTGTTAATTTCAAACACCATGGAATGTCATTCGTGGGACCTCGGGTTGGCCCGTTCACAAAATTTTCAATCCCTAATTCTGAAAATGAGCCCGGCCGACCGTTTTCTTATTCCATACTTTACCACTTTCCCATAATTCCGCAAATATATAAATCGTCCATTGAATTGCACCATCATGCCCTCTTTCGTTTTACGCATTTTCCAGTCAAACATTCTGAGTTTTTCAATTTGACCATTCGACACTCACCTCTCCTCATTATCTCCTGTAAACTTATTTTTAAGCCAATCGGACCTCTTTTCATACTTGGTCATTCCTTGCTTTCTCTTCCTCATCTCCATCACACACACACACACACACACATACACACACACACACACACACACACACACACACACACACACACACACACACACATATAAGGTCTTCTTTCTAAATATGTAATTAGTAATATTTAATGCTAACAGCTCATCATGTAGGGATTGTATAAATTGTCATTGATGAGTGAAAGGCTCGAGAAGATATGCCATTAATATGCATTAAACCAAGATTTGCAAAGGGTTTTGTTATCCCTTGCGACTGTTAATTTCAAATACCATGGAATGTCATTCGCACGTCATCGTCTTGGCTCGTTCACAAAACCTCTAATCCTTAATTGTTCTTCTCCATACCCTCCACCTTCGTACATCTAAGTATGCAATAATTAATCTTTACTTCTAACAACTCATCATCCAGCACACATAGAGATTGTCATTAATGAGAAAAGAGCTCGAGGAGATTTCCCATTCACACGCATTGAACCAACATTTCCACGCAGTTGTATTATTCCCTCCAATTATTCATTTCAAGCATCATCTGGAGAAAACAAATGTTCTTATAAACTAATGGCACCAACTCAAAAACAATTATGTGGACATACAATGAACATCTTCTGGCATGATGAACATAACTACCACAATAACAAATCATTTCTCCAATGGCCTACCAGAGTAACAAAGTAACCCAAAGTTCTTCAAATGGACCTCATCCTAAAATTGATAGTTCTCACAAGCTTCCCATAGAGAAGAAGAGAAAAAAAATTGTAGGGCAGGTGGAAGAGCCTGAAATTGGGAGTGAAAACATGGAACTTGACACTGATATGGATAGCATATTCTACAACCTTGATCAGCCGAGAGACGCGATCCAACATAGTCGCCCAATGGACATAGTTGATACTGAAATTTTTGACGAAGATGAATCCTTCATATTCCAGAGCACTATTTTTGACAACAAATCTAAAAAATAAATTATTGAAAAGAGAGATGTAAAAAATAAGAAAGGAAAATATCGTTCAGAGGTTGACCTTGAGAACATACAGTCATCCCAAATATTTGGACTTCACAGAGCAACCATAGATGCTCTTGGTAATTCCATTGGATTCATTGAGGCCTTAAATGCCAGACTAAAGGACTGGATCAAGGAATTGGAGGAAGATTTGATTCCTATGCCATTGTTTTCTAGTCCTTTGGCAATAGCCATGCCTACTACCCCTGCAGCCAAGTTAAAAGGATCCTCCAACCTCCTCACATTGCATAGAGGATATGTGGAGAATAATATCAAGAAAAGAATGGAAATGATTACTGAGGCCTGGGAAACATCACAAACTATGGCTTCTCTAGGAATGAGGGCACATAACTTACTCAAACATCTGTAGACGGGTTTTAAAAATGAAGAAAGTTCTATTTGGACATGGTCGTCCCTTTTTCTTTTCATGTCAACAACATGACAGACACGACAAGAAGACAACATGATCTCCCCTCCAAAAGTCGGATCACTCAATTAGAAGCATGCTGGAAAGAGAAGGTGAAGAACTTGTATCTCATTGTCCAATCATGTGAACAAGCCATATAAAAGATTGAAACATTATTCACAAAGATGAACAAAATAGACTTATCCAGAAGGACCAACGAGTTCCAAGACCCCAAGTTAATCGTCAACTCGTTGAATTTAACCAAGCAAGCCTTTGATATACAAGCTCATATTTTTAAGGCGTTGTCTTTAGAAAATTTTTACAACATTATTTAATATGGTGAAGATGACGTGGCCAACTGGCTAGTCGACTATTTGGTACAGAATGAAGGCATTCATTAGGCTTTGCTTAATCTTTCTATTTATCTAAGCGAATTAGAAAAAGGAACTTTTCAACATAAAAATATGGAATGGTATCAACGCCGCCCCCTTGAGAAGCTACATTGAAGAATTCGTCGAAAAGGAGTTGAAGCGGGCATGGACGAAAGCCAACAGAAAAATGCATAAGAAAGAAAATACCAAAATGACTGATATGTGCCATCCCTATATGTCTATACTCATCACATCATGCTTTGTTTGTCAATCCAGTTTTTCCACCTTTTCTGAATAGAAATCTCTAGCCAGAGACCGATACCTTCCAATTTCTTCTTTTCAGGTATTGCAATCTAATGTCGCCCACTTCTTCTTTCCATAGTCCTATTTCTTGTACATATTTATCTTATGGTCCACAGGAGCCCCAATCCCATTCTATATAACAAACACATTTAAATTTCCAAGAATATGTAACAAACTATTATTTTTTTATGTATTCCAAATAAAACTATTTTTTATCTCCTTTTCTATTTATGTGCTTCTAAATTTTTATCTTCAACTATGCTCAATTTCAATACATTATGCTTATTTGAGTCGAATTGTTCTTCTCCTCCACATATACCATTTTTTGTTCTCAGACACATATAGACAACTCTATGTAAATTTTACTTAACTGTAACCAATTCCAAATAGAAATATAAGCATGCAAAGTAGGACTACTAAGATGGATTATATAGTTTCAAAATATAAATGGAACTCTGGAGGACACATGTCATTTCTTGCATAGAAACCACCTGTCCTTCATGCTAGTTGCCACGTCTGAGCTGCAATTTCCATCTTCCCCCACTACTTTTTCCACATCTGTCTGCATTTATTCATAATTCAACTCGGTTGGGACTATGCTTCCACACAGCCTTGTTGGTTAATGTATTCCATTAAAAGTACTCACAACACCCACCCACCCCCTTTCGTAATGCATATGGATGATTTTTAGAATAATATGATGAGAATTGTTTTTGGTAGAATTCTAAATTTGATCATCAATTTATAATATTATGTATAGTTTTTTGTGTGGAAAATTTTGTGGGAAAATTTAAAAGGTGTTTTGTCACATTTATGAATGGTATTTTTAGTAAATCAGATAGTAAATATTGGTACACTTTATTTAGAGGATTCAAACTAGGTGTATGTTAATACAAAACTAGATAAATAATCAACAACATTAACAAATATGAGTTAGACTAATCCTTTAAGATATATAACATTATATATATAAGAAAAGGAAAGGAATATAAATAATTTAATGCATTATATAAAATTAAATATTAATTATTACATTGTGTTTATAATAATGGGTTTTGACTCTAAATTTATCGACTCAATCTTGCAACCATGATCCATGGAATATATTAGTTAGTAGAATTCAAATATCAATTCAAGAAAATTGTACTAAATTCAAATCATTAAAAAAAAAAATTCATTAATTTGAGTGAGGAGGACCCCCTGATCATGATCTCAAATCAATGTATATGAAACATAAATTTTCACATGAGTGCATCCAAGCATTATTCATTCATCGGTAACCAGGGTGCCAACACTCATGGCCACCCAAATTCTTTTTTTTTTTTACACCTCTATAATTCAAGTGGAGTATTGGAAGGTCCTCCTTCCTTAATGGGAAATCCATTGTCTTCCCTCTTATGCAATCATGCATTTCCTCAATGGATTCAATTCAGTGTGCTACCTATGAGCACCTTTGTTATAAATCACCCTTGATTGGTCAATGTACCCATGATACTACTTATTCATGAATTTTCTTGCAAGGATTCTAAATAATCCTTGACTAGCATAAATTTCCTCTCTTTATTATTCAGATTCATCTTTTTCTGAATCTTACCCTATTTGGGTAGCAATATCATATGAAAACAATTCAAAATTATTTGCATATCATTAATATAATGAAATCATTTCATAAGGGATTCTTACCAAACCCTTTCCATTCCCATGTCACATAAGCATGAGATATTTTATACCTGTTTTGGCTGCTAGCACCCTTTCTGAAATTATCTCATCAGTGATGCTTTGTGGGCTCCCAAAGTCCCTTAAACAATATTTTAAAAACAACCTTATCGTATTCATCCTCTACTTTAGGTTTTCCATCATTGGCAACAATCTTTCCCAATAGTTCCAATTATTTCCTACACAAACATGCATTATCACATTCAAAGTTATTCCAGTGGTCATGTTGATTAAAATGCATGTATATAAATCAGTAAAACATTTTCAAATATGCTCCAACATATCTCTATGCACTCTACCACATTACTCCTTAATTTGTTAGTTAGTGTAATCACAATCCAATTTTCCATTTTATTCTATAATCATACAACTATCAACATCTTTATGCCAAAACACTTAACTGCATTAGTGATGCAGGAGCATCGCCAACGTCAAGCGAGCGTGGGGCAGGCACCAACACATTTTGGCACATGATAAAATTGTTTGAATGTTTTTGAAGTGGATATGCCAAACTTAAATGAAACAATTAAGGAAGGGCGTACTTCCATATTGTAAACAGACCTTGAGCGTCTTGCTCTTGTCTGTATTAGGTGAAGGCTTTTATGTTAATGAATGTAAGTAGGTAGAATTGAATTCCCAGATTAGACAGTTTTAGGAGCCGGAGGGAAACAGGATATAGACACCTTAATTTGTATCATTGTAACATAAGCAGCATAAGAAGAGAGCATAGGAGAGCAGAAGTAGAGAACTGTGTAGAAGAACCCATGTACAAAAATTCTGAGATTAATATATGAAGTTTGATTCAGAATCATGTTGTTCAATACTTTATGTGTATGCATGATTGAATGTTATGCTCATTCTTGTTTACTCTCTGTTATGCATTTTATTTGATGCATGAATGTATGATTTCATATTTAATGTCTGAAATCTGAAGAGAGGGAGAGTAAGGAATGAGTTTCAATTGTTTCTCTGTCTAAGCAAGAGTTTTCCTGGAAGGAGTGCAGTGAAATTGTCCGCAAGGTGTGCGTTGACAGAAGTCAGAGTTTGTCTCTGCAAGATCAGGAGAGATAACATTGTTCTCATTCTCGCATAAGTGTAAGATAAGCACAAGAGCTGTGCAAGGTGTGCGTAGGCTGAGAAGAGTCTCATAGGTTGCAAACCTGAGTGAAACTGTGAAAGACTGATGTCGCAGAGAGTGCACAGAGTCAAAAAATTCAATACTTGGAAGTATTGAAGAGTTTCCACAAGGAGTGTGTGCAGGAGTCTTCTTGAAGACTCGATTTGTCGAAGAAAAGATCAGGAAGTTTAGTGCCTTGAAGCATTGGAAGAAGGCGTAGCAATATCGTTTCGTGGGTGGACAAGTTTTGCAAAAGATCATTTTGTTCATTTCGCAGAAATCACCAAGGAGGAAATTGATGGTCAGAGTTCTCCATGGAGAATTCATGAGGTTCCGAGAACCATCATATCTTATAGAGGAGTAGGGAAGTTATGGTTGGGAGAAATTGGACCGTTGGATCACTCGTGGAATTCATTTCGGGGTTTCAGTAGTTGAAAGGTCGAAACCATCGCATCAAGACTTGCGAGATCGCGAAAGGCGAAGTCACAAAATCGTGAAGGAATCTGGTCCATTAGTTAGAAGGAGGATACGTGTCGCGAAATCACTTGTATCAGGGTTTCGAGCATTGGAGGTTGGAGAGAGAAGTCATTCAACTTCGTGAGTGGTGAAGCTATGAAGTGGATCAGGACCATCCATCTGGGAGTGGACAGGTGGCACACTCGTCGACTCGGAGGTCAGACCTTCATTGATCATTTCGGGGTTTCATGAGTCGGAGATCCGAGAGCACAACATACGGATTCATGAATTCGCAAAGTCTGAAATTCAGAAAGGCGGGAAGTTCCTTGTGGGACCTGCATTGATGATGTGTCAAAATTTTGCATTTCGGCATATTGGAAGGTAAGAGGTTGGGACTCTTGTCCTGGAAGTTCCGAAGTCATGAAACAGTGAAAAAATCATAGCCGTTCGTTACGAGGAGGACAGGTGGCAGATATCTAGGGATCTTGTGAACTTGAAGGTTCGCAGGGTGAGAGCCCAAAGATTGAGCGCTCTAAGTCGCAAGAGACGAAATCGCGAGGAGCATGGATAGCCATTGGATCTAGGTCACGGGAGGACCGTTGGATCAGGAACCCCATCGCATTTCACATCTCGGGGCTTCAGAGGTTGAAGGGAGTTGTTTTCGACATCAAAAGTCGTGAAGTTGTGTAGTGCCGAGAGCCATCATGAGGGACACGTGGCAGAACCACGAAGTGGGCCCAGAAAGTAGACTAGTGAACACACGTCACACATTTGTAGGAGTCAATTCCCATTGACCTATCGCGTCTCGGGGACTCAGGAGAAAATGGAATGACGGTTCGAGCCTTCCACTCACAAAGTTGCGAGTAGCGAGAATGAGAGGAGAAAGGTCAAATCTCACCTCTTGGGGGTTCGGGAAAGAAGGTGCCAAGGTTAGACCTTTGAACTTGCGAAGGCGCGAGAGGAAAAAGGTGCTAGTGCTTAGCCTAGCCAATGGTAGCACAAGGAGGGTGCTGACAAAGGGAGAGTTGTACCCATTTCGCGATCTCGGGTATCGTGAGATCGTAGAGGAAGAGTTCGAAGTCATGACTCGTGAACTCGCGAAATCGCGAACTGGGAAAAAGGACCCGTGGATCAATTTGAAAGGGGATTCCAGCAAAGAATCTGAAAGAGCCAATCTAGCTTGAAGGGCATATAGAACGATCCTGTGAGCGGATATTGGCCCGAGGGCTGACAGGGTCTGCGTTAGTTGTGGTATCAGAGCATAGAAAGATTTCTTTGCTTTTTGTAGCAGGGAAAAGGAAGATTCACCATGCCACCGAGAAGAAGAGATAGGCAAACACCCGATCCGCCAGAGGAGAGGGAAATGCCAAGAGGAAGAGGTAAGCAGGTGCCAAATCCAGCCATGGAAAGGGAGATGCATGGCATACACGCCAGACTCAAGGATATGGAGACAACACAGAGGCGCATAGATGGTGTTGGAGATGTCAGTGATTCTGAAAGTGAAAATGAATCTAGACATGAAAGAGAAGAAGTCACAGTAGAGGATTCAACAAATGAATGCCTGATTAGGGTTGTTGCAAGAATGGGTACTAAGGCAAAAATGGATATTCTAGTGTATGAAGGAAACCTGGCTGCTGAAGAGATTCTAGATTAGATTAGAGCTCTGGACACATATTTTGATTATGAAGATGTTGAGGAGGACAAAAAGGTCAAACATGTTGTCACAAGTTTGAAAGGACGTGTAGCATTGTGATGGGATGAGCTACAAATTGAAAGACGTTGCAAAGGCAAGCAGAAGATCAAGAGTTGGGGTAGGATGATCACGAAGATGAAGGCGAAATTCATTCCCAAGGATTACCAGATTACTCTGTTTCGAAGAATGCATAATTTGAGATAGAAATTGATGTCAGTGAAGGAGTACACTGAAGAATTCTACATGCTAAACATCATGGCAGGTCATCATGAAAGTGATGATGAAAAGGTTTCCAGGTACATGAATGGTCTAAGATATGACATTTAGGATGAGATGAGCATGATGACCATCCGAACGGTGGAAGATGCTTATCAGATGGCTCTAAAAGCTAAAGAGAAGTTGAGCCGAAAGCAGGGTCAATGAGGCCGAGACAGAAGTCAGCCCAGAGGCAAATTGGTTGCCCAGGATAGAAGTTAGAAACCAAAAGAGGACTGGAAGAAACCTTGGACTCAAAATGAGAGAGGTGGAATTTCACAGAGAGGGTAGCATACCAAACAGAGAGGTCAGTATGTTGATGCAAACATTTTTCCTCGTACCATAGGTAGAGGAAGAGGAAGAGGTGGAGTGGTGAAATGCTTCACATGTGGAAAGAATGGACACAAATCTTATGAGTGTCCAAACAAAAAGAAAGAAGGTGCTAAAAATCACATCGCTGAAGCACAAAGGCGGAATGTTGAGGCAGAATATGCTGAAGGTGGAATATCATTGATGATGTGAAAAATTCTCTTAACGCCGGAGAAGGAGGTGGAGAATCCAGTGCAAAGAAACAGTCTTTTCCGGACTGCTTGCAAAACCAAGGATTGGGTATGCAAGGTCATTATGGACAGTGGTAGCACAGATAATCTCGTTTCTATAGAGATGGTAGAAAATCTGGAGTTGGAGACTATTGAGCATCCAAGCCCATACAGAGTTTCATGGCTACAAAAAGGACATTAGGTAAATGTCACTAAACAATGTTTAGTTGAGTTTAAAATAGGAGGGTATAAAGATGAAATACTCTTTGATGTTATTCCCATGGATGTTTTTCATCTATTGCTGGGTAGACTGTGGCAATATGAAAGAAATGTGATTCATGATGGGAGAAAGAACACATACACCCTAGAGAAGAATGGGAGAACTCACATGTTGCTTCCAATCAAAGATAAAGAGGTGAAACCTGAAGTAACACTGTACTTCTCATGAGTGGGAAGGAACTTCTTACAAAGGTTAAGAAGAATGAGGAACCGCAATTCATTGTGGTTAGGAAGCCTAAAATTGTTTTAACAAGTACAAGGGTAGATGATTTACCGGAAGAGGTCCAGAAACTGTTGGAAGAGTTTGCTGACATAGTAGTGGACGAACTACCTCATTCGTTGCCACCAATCAGAAGTGTGAGTCATCATATTGATCTCATACCTAGAGCTAGTTTACCAAACAAAGAAACGTACAGATTGACGCCACAGGAGAATGAAGAAGTCAAAAGACAGGTACAGGATTTAATGGACAAAGGGTTAGTTAGAGAAAGCTTGATTCCATGTGTTGTTCCAACAGTACGCAGTCCGAAGAAAGACGGAGGTTGGAGGATGTGTACTGACTCAAGCATGATCAACAAGATAACCATCAGGTATAGATTTCCATTTCCAAGGATGGATGATTTGATGGATTGCTTAAGTGGGGCCAAAACATTTTCGAAGATTGATTTGAAAAGTGGATATCATCAGATTCATATGAGAGAAGGTGATGAATGGAAGACAACCTTCAAGACTAACGAAGGGTTGTATGAATGGCTTGTTATGTCTTTTGGCTTAACAAACGCACCAAGTAATTTCATGAGGTTGATGAACGAAGTCCTGAAGGATTTCATCGAAAAATTTGTCATCTCGTATCTTGATGACATACTGATTTTCAGTAAAATAGAGGAAGAGCATCTGAAACATTTGGCTACAGTGATGAAGAGGCTACAACAAGAGAAGCTGCTGATAAATATGAAGAAATCTTCATTCATGAAGACATAACTCATTTATTTGGGGTTTGTTATTTCTACAGATAAATTGAGGATGGATCCAGATAAGGTGGAGGTAATTAAGAATTGACCATCACCAAATAACATCTTTGAGGTGAGAAGTTTTCATGGATTGGCTAGTTTCTACAGGAATTTCATCAGGAATTTCAGTGGAATTAGTGCACCGATGATGGACACAGTGAAGAAGAGACACAAGTCTTTTCACTGGACAAAAGAGGCTGAGAAAATCTTCAATTTGTTGAAGAAGAAAATCACGGAACAACCAATTTTGGTGTTGCCTGATTTTACAAAGACATTTGAAGTAAAATGTGATGCAAGTGGATTTGCAATAGGGGCATTCTTGATTCAAGAAGATAGGATGATAGCATACTTCAGTGAGAAGCTGAATGAAGCGAAAGTGAAATACTCCATGTATGACAAGGAGTTCTATGTTATTATCCAGGCATTGAAGAAATGGAGGCATTACTTAATCCTGAAGGAGTTTGTTTTATACAGTGACAATCATGCTTTGCAATTTGTGACTCAACGAGAGAAGTTGAATCAAAGACATGTTAAATGGGTTGAATACATGCAGAACTTTACTTTTGTAACTAAGCATATTTTTGGAACTGCTAACAAAGTTGTTGATGCTTTGAGCAGAAAATGTTTGTTGTTGCAAGAGTTCAGAGTCAAAACACTGGGTTTTGATGATCTCAGGGACATGTACAGAGATGATCCAGATTTTAAGGAGGTGTATGGAGCAGCTGAGAATCCAATTCTCAGGGACAAAGGTCAATGGATAGAATACATGATCCAGGATGGATTGTTATTCAGGGGCAATCAATTATGTATTCCAAAATGCTCCATGAGGGAGAATTTGTTGAAGGAGAAACATAGTGGAGGATTGGTCAGACATTTTAGTCATGACAAGACGTTCTCAAAGTTAAATGAGTCATATTATTGGCCAGGAATGAGAGCAGATGTCAAAATATTCATGGATAGATGCAGAATTTGTCAGCATTCAAAAGGGAAGAGGTAGAATGCAGGCTTTTATCAACCGTTACCCATACTTGACAGGCCGTGGGATGCAGTCAACATGGACTTCATATTAGGGTTGTCGAGAAAACAAAGAGGGTTTGACTCAATATTTGTGGTAGTGGATAGATTTTCTAAGATGGCACACTTCATACCATGTCAGAAAACCAATGACGCAACTCACATTGTGAATATGTTTTTCAAAGAAGTCATTCGACTTCACAGCTTACCAAGGAGCATAGTTTCGGATCGAGACACCAAGTTCGTGGAACACTTCTGGAGGACCTTATGGAAAAATCTAGGAATGAACTTGTCATTTAGTTCAGCTTATCATCCTCAGACAGATGGACAGACAGAAGTTGTGAACAGAACTTTGGGAGACTTGCTGAGGAGCTTGGTGATAGAACACCACATTCAGTGGGACAATATTATGCCACGAACAGAATTTGCTTACAATGATTCAATCAACATAAGCACAGGGCAGAGTCCATTCCAAATTGTTTATGGGATGTAGACAAGAGGAGTATCTGAACTGAGGGATTCAGAATAGAATGCAACTAGGAGTGCTAGTGCAGAGGATTTTGCTGAAACAATGAAGGAACTTCACATCCAGGTGAAGGAGCGATTGCAGAACTCGAGCCAAGAGTATAAATGCAAAGCAAATCAAAACAGGAGACAACTTCAATTTGAGGTTGGTGATTCGATTCTGGTACATCTGAGAAAGGAAAGGTTCCTGAAGGGGACATATAACAAACTAAAGATGAAGAAGATCAGACCATGTAAGGTCTTGAAGAAATTTGGGGCAAATGCTTATGAGATTGAATTACCTGATGGGATTGGAATTTCTCCAATATTCAATGTCTCAGATTTGTACCCTTACAAAGTTGTGGAAGAAGGAACAAGTGATGAACAACCAGAGGTTCAGTGGACTAAACAGATTCCAGTTGTAGAGAAGCCGGAGATGGAAATCATACTGGACAAAAGAGTTAGCAAGAAGACCAGGAGAAAAGAATACTTTGAATACTTGGTCAATTGGAAGGGACATCCAGTTGAAGATGCCAGCTGGGAGAATGAAGCAGAGATCCAAAAGCATGGGTAGACCATGTGAGAGCTCATGGACAGGAGCCCTTGAAAATTTTCAAGTGAGGGAGTATGAGACAGGAGCATCGCCAACATCAAGCGAGTGTGGGGCAGGTGCCAACACATTTTGGCACATGATAAAATTGTTTGAATGTTTTTGAAGTGGATACACCAAACTTAAATGAAACAATTAAGGAAGGGCGTACTTACATATTCTAAACATACCTTGAGCATCCTACTCTCATCTATATTAGGTGAAGGCTTTTATGTTAATGAATGTAAGTAGGTAGAATTGAATTCCCATATTAGACAGTTTTAGGAGCCGGAGGGAAACGAGATATAGACACCCTCATTTGTATCATTGTAACATAAGCAGCATAAGAAGAGAGCATAGGAGAGCAGAAGAAGAGAACTATGTAGAAGAACCCATGTACATAAATTATGAGATTAATATATGAAGTTTGATTCATAATCATGGTGTTCAATACTTTCTGTGTATGCATGATTGAATGTTATGCTCATGATTGTTTACTCTCTGTTATGCATTTGCTTTGATGCGTGAATGTATGATTTCATATTTAATGTCTGAAATCTGAAGAGAGGGAGAGTAAGGAATGAGTTTCAATTGTTTCTCTGTCTGAGCAAGAGTTTTCCTGCAAGGAGTGCAGTGAAATTGTCCGCAAGGTGTGCGTTGACAGAAGTCAGAGTTCGTATTTGCAAGCTCAGGAGAGATAACATTGTTCTCATTTTCGCAGAAGTGTAAGATAAGCACAGGAGTCGTGCAAGGTGTGTGCAGGCCGAGAAGAGTCTCAGAGGTTGCAAACCTGAGCGAAACTATGAAAGACTATTGTCGCAGAGAGTGCACAGATTCAAAAAATTCAATACTTGGAAGTATTGAAGAGTTGTCGCAAGGAGTGTGTGCAGGAGTCTTCTTGAAGATCCGAGTTGTCGAAGAAAAGATCAGGAAGTTTAGTGCCTTGAAGCATTGGAAGAAGGCACAACAATATCGTTTCGTGGGTGGACAAGTTTTGCGAAAGATCATTTTGTTCATTTCGCAGAAATCACCAAGGAGGAAATTGACGGTCGGAGTTCTTCATGGAGAATTCACGAGGTTCCGAGAACCGTCAGATCTTACAGAGGAGCAGGGAAGTTACGGTCAGGAGAAATCGGACCGTTGGATCACTCATGGAATTCATTTCAGGGTTTCGGGAGTTGAAAGATCAAAACCTTTGCATCAAGACTCGCAAGATCGTGAAAGGCAAAGTCGCGAAATCGTGAAGGAATCTGAGCCATCAGTTAGAAGGAGGATACGTGTCACGAAATCACTTGTATCTGGGTTTCGGGCATTGGAGGTCGGAGAGAGAAGTCATTCAACTTCACGAGTGGCAAAGCTGCGAAGTGGATCAGGACCGTCCTTCTGGGAGTGGACAGGTGGTGCACTTGCCGACTCGGAGGTCAGACCTTCTTTGATCATTTTGGGGTTTCGTGAGTCGGAGATCTGAGAGCACAACATATGGATTCGTGAATTCGCAAAGTCTAAAATTTAGAAAGGCAGGAAGTTCCTTGTGGGACCTGCATTGATGACATGTCAAAATTTCGCATTTCGACATATCGGAATGTAAGAGGTTGAGACTCTTGTCTCGAAAGTTCCAAAGTTACGAAACCGCGAGAAAATCACAACCATCCGTTAGGAGGAGGACATGTGGCAGAGATCTAGGGATCTCGCGAACTCGGAGGTTCACAGGGTGAGAGCCCAAAGATTGAGCGCTCTAAGTCACGAGAGGTGAAATCGCGAGGAGCGTGGATAGTCGTCGGATCCAGGTCATGGGAGGACCATTGGATGAGGAACCCCATCGCATTTCATGTCTCAGGGGTTTGTAGGTCAAAGAGAGTTGTTTTCGACATTAGAAGTCGCGAAGTCGCGAAGTGCCGAGAACCAGCATGAGGGACACATGGCAGAACCACGAAGTGGACCCGGGAAGTAGACCGACAGACACACGTCACACATTTGGAGGAGTCAATGCCCGTTGACCTTTTGCGTCTCGGGGACTCAGGAGAAAAGGGAATGAAGGTTCGATCCTTTAACTCATGAAGTCATGAGTAGCGAGAACGAGAGGAGAAAGGTCAAATCTTGCCTCTCGGGGGTTCGAGAAAGAAGGTGCCAAGGTTGGACCTTTGAACTTGTGAAGGCACAAGAGGCAAAAGGTGCTAGTGCTTAGCCTAGTCAACGGTTGTGCAAGGAGGGCACTGATAAATGGAGAGCTGTACCCATTTCGTGATCTCGGGTATCGTGAGATCGCAGAGGAAGAGTTGGAAGTCACGACTCGCAAACTCGCAAAATCGCGAACCGCGAAAAAGGACCTGTGGATCGATTTGAAAGGGGATTCTAGCAGAGAAACTAAAAGAGTCGATCCAGCTTGAAGGGCATATAGAATGATCTTGTGAGCGTATATCGGCCCGAGGGCCGACAGGGTCTGCATCAATTAGTAAATCAATCTCTCGTACCAAAGAAATACAATAAACAACAAGGAAGGAGTCAAAGAACTCTTTCCTTTTCCAACTCCTTTTACACAACCCTAGACTTTCAATCCAATTGAGTTATTTTCCAAGGCCTCACTACCTTTACTTAACATGGCTTAACAAAACCTATTCATTCAAACATACTTATTTATTCATTTTCCTTTTCTTTCACAGTTGTTCCTTTTTGAGATTCATAACTCTCTTAAGAAAATCAGATTTTAAAGTGAGAAAAGTATTCCTTCTTTTCTCCTTCTTTTATTATACAATCTACTCCTTATTGGGATCTCCCTATTCTTTTCCTTGAATAGTCTTGGTTAGGTTCACCTTAACCTTCTTGGATAAATCAACATGCTACAACATCAATCGTTTTGTTCACAACGAATTATGAACATGTTCTTCCTACACATTACCATTTAGTTATCAGAATGTTCAATGTTCATTTGTTAGTCCTCCATTCATGCATTATGTTTTAGAATGTAATCCAGGATTATATAT
>ML777809.1:638192-649195 GCA_009831015.1 Picea engelmannii
CCTCTATGGTTGTGAACTATGGGCCAGTAGCACAACCGATATGCAGTGGAAACAAATTGAGAAAATTCATAAGCAGTTGATTACAAACAAATTCAAAATTAAAAGTGCAGTTCCTTATGCTATCTTGTTGAGTGAAACAGGGGTTGCCCCTATTGAAGCAATTGCTATGGTGCGAGTCATAAGGTATTTGAAAAAAATTGAGAAAATGGAAGAGGCCAGATGGCCTAAGGTTGTGTTTAGTGACAGATTGTGCAAAAGAAAGAAGACTTGGATGCAGCAAAATAACAAATGGCTTAGCAAATGGGGCATTTGCTTGAGCATGTGTCCTACAAAGAGTAAAGAGATAAAAACTTTTGTTATGGATAAGTTCCACAAACATACTTGGGAGAAGGAGCTAGGGAGAAAGAAGAAGTACTACATTGAAGAGTTTAACCCCACTCATAACCATCAACAAAAGGCGTACATAGGGGCCAATATTTCTTGGAGATCTAAAACTCTTATTGCTCAATTAAGGACTAATTCTCATCAACTCCGTTGTGAAACAGGGCGCTGGAAAAGGCCAAAAGAAAGGTGGGAAGAAAGATTATGTATTCTGTGCTCGTCCGGAAAAGTGGAAACAGAAAAACATTTCATTTTAGAATGTGAGGCCCTCAAAGACAGCAGGGAAAATTATGCAGGTATTCTAGCAGCTAATTCCTGGGATAATCTATTCAGCGAAGAGTTTGTTGAGAAGCTGGGAGCGATTATTGTAAAACTTCACAGGAAAAGGGCCGAATGCAAAAGCCAGATGGAAAAACAATCTGTCCCATAGGCTATTTTTAGCCTCATGGACGTTAAAAATACTTTCATTTCATTTCATTTCCAATGAAAGGATGATATGATGGTTGTGTTTTAATCAACCGTGTAGATCAATGGTCCACACATCTCAACATGGTGGCAAGTTAACAGCTTGTTCACTGTGTGTTAATCCTAGAATAACACGTTACCAAATCAACTGACATTCGATATCTAAAGCATGTAACCTCCCGAAAATTAAGGATCAAGCAAATTCAATTTTCACTAAGGATCTTCGTCGTTGGATATTATCTTGATCATGATCAATGGTGTTGGTTTCGATGCGTCCACCCGGTCAACAACGAATGAGGATTGTTGATCTAAAAATGATCAACGATCATAAATCAACCTCGATAAATTTTTTGTGCATGTTGAAGCATGATCTGACATTCTGATTTCTCCTTTGGTCTGGATCTAACGATCGAGATTCAATCCTCTATCCAGATCTAATGATTGCGGGTTGTCGAACCTGTAACATAAAATTACTCTACAAACTCATTATCAAATGGAGAATTTAACTTACATATTCATTTAACTGATTGTTGTAGAAGGGGATCGAAATCAGAATTGAACTAAGAGACATAAAACACCATAGATGAACTCAAACCCTTGTATTAATTCAATACCATAACTCAGGATGAATTGTCTCAGAGTTCTCTAAAATCAATACACACACAACCTCACACCACCTCACAAATTACACACTTATATAGCTCGAATGATCCCTCGTATGAATCTAACAACCATACCCTGGCCAAATCTCAACAAACCTTGGAATTACTCACTCTGTTCTAAAAATCAGCAACAAAATTACACCTAATACAACAAATTCAATCTAAACATCTTCTAGATGTCTCTCAACTTATCTGTTATAATGAAAAATTTAAATTAAGGGAACCAACCCCTTTAGTAAATGTTTTGACCGTCCCATGGTCATAATTCAATATTTCATTTGATTCTCCTGCATCAGACTCCCTTGGAAAATAATTGTTTATGGACTCTTTTCCATGAGATCTTCAAGATTTCTACCATGCTTCTGGATTTCTGCAACACTCGTCCAAGTTGCATCTTCATCATAAACATCTTTCCAGTTGACCAAATATTCATAATATTCCTTCCTTATAGTCTTCTTAGCAACCTTATGGTCAATAATTCTTTCCATCTGCAACTTCTTTGATGTAGGTAGTTTCTTCATCCATTGAACAATTTCAATGTCATCTCCATCTCTATAAGGATATAGATATGAAACATTGAATATTGGAGATATTCCAATATCTGGTGGTATCTCTATTTCATAAGCATTACTTGAAAACTTCCCCGAGATCTTACAGGGTCCTATTTTCTTTAACTTCAAATTTTTATATTCTCCCCTTGGGAATATCTCCTTCCTTAGGTGTGTCAATACTTGGTCTCCAATATCAAAATCAACTTCCCTTATTTTCTAGTCTTCCCTCTACTTGTATCTTTGACTTCTTCCTTGTAGTTGTTCCTTGACTTGTTCATGCAACCTTTGCATGTGTTCTGCAAAATCTTCAACATTTTCAATTCTTACTTATTCCTTTCTCAAATATTTAAGCTCATGAATACCTCTTGGATTCATTCCATACACTATTTGAAATGGACTCCTACATGTACTCTTGCTGGGTGAGTCGTTATAAGAAAACTTAGCTTGTGGAAAAACTTGATCCCATTGGTTTTTATGCTCACTAACTAAATTTCTGGATCATTTTCCGAACTGGAAAATGCTTGTCCATCATAAATCTCAAACCACTTTTTGAACTGGAAAGGAACTGCTCATCCTGGACCATTTTTGAACTGAAAAATGATTGTCCATCAATCAATATTACATCAGTTCTCCCTCCCAACCTGGGAGTCATCTCTTCCTTTTTCAATAAGGAATTCATCTCCATGAGATCCATCTTGAGTACACAAACTCTTTTATCTTGGACATAAGCTTTACCGAAATTTCTGCTTATCTGCTCATCTGTGGAGATATGTGTTGGAGAACAACTTTCTCCTTTCTGGACTTCATCATGAATAATGTAATGCTTGATTTCAAATGTACTTCGGTATGGAACACTAGTTTTCTCTGAAGGCTTCATGTAGCTCTCATCAATAAAGTATATCATTGTTGGATTCCTCTTTGGTTCCTGCTAGCTCACAACATTGTGGCAAGGGTCAAACTAGAACATATCCACATGGCACTTCTTCTATCATCATGATATCTTTGTCATGGATTGGCAATCCATCATCCTGATATTCTGAGTAATCATTCTGATATAATATTTCTATTATAGAAAATCTTCACCACGCTTTTGCTATGCATTGGAGGTTCTCCACCAAGTTGTTTTCTTCTATCTGCATACAAGGGTCTCTTTCTGGTATGCCTCAAAGCCTTGAGGTTGCTCTTCATACACTCTTTGTTCAATTTCTCTGGAGAATAGTCTTTGTATTCATATGATGTAGAAATCCAACCCATGGATGATATAATGACTCATGTAGAGGTATGTCTGGTTTACTGGAACAAGTAATCATCATAGTCTTCTCCCTCCATATGGGAGAACCTCTAGTTCTGGATCTTTCAATGCTTGCATTCATATACACTTTTCTTCATCACAACTTTCAGTTCCTTTTCTTGATTGTTTTTAGTGAGTTCATATCAGGTTGGTAATCTTCTGATTCTCGATACAATGAATGGTTGTTCTGTCTTCTCTTTCTTTCTTGGAATGTTCATGTTCTTCCTCATGTTTTTCTTTAGCTCTCGAGTTCATGGAGTTTCTTATAGATTCCATTCCCTAAAGATTCCACTTCTTCCTTTCATCATAGGATCACGAACGTGGATGGATAACTAGGGAAACTTTTAAGTCTTCTCTTCGAAGAAGACTTCTTCTAACGTCAAACTAAACATGTACCACCATTCATGGCTGCTACCATGGATATATACTTCATCATCTTCAATGGATCATAGGATTAGCTCCCTCCTAATCCTTGCTTCATGTATGAGTGCATGTTTTTCTTTTGAAAATATATAATCAGATCCCTCCATCTAATAGAGTCCACACTTCCGTCTGCATCCTTATTGTCTTCTGCAAAGTGTCATAAGTCTTTCTCCAATTTCCTCTTGATTGCTGACTTCTTTCTATCTTTGCTTCTTCTAAGTTTCTTCAATATTAATTCTGATTTCAGCTTAACTTGAAATAACTTCCATATTATTTGTTTGATGTATTTCATCCTTTCATTTGTATTATCTGATTTGTATAATGATATCAATCCTTATCTTGTTTGTTCTTCCATAGGTATAGTTCTTCTTGGAACATATGATCTTCTACAAGATATGTATAGAGATTATGCAAACAAGATATGTACAAGAACTAAGAAGAGTATTGTTACCTTGTCTTAGAAGAAGAAGTATGTTTTATCCTTCTTGGTCTTCTTTGTAGGTTCCTTTTCTTAGGCAACTGATGTTTCATGTGTTCCCTTCATTTTCTTTAGCTCAGGACAATGATTCTTGTAGTGACCATACTTTCGATAGTTGAAGCATTGTATTTATGACATGTCTTTCTCTTGATATGGGTTCTTCCTTGAACCAAACTTCCTTTTGTTCCTGAAATTCTTGAATCTTGTTGTAAAGGCTTGATCATCGTACTTCTTTTGGGGTTTCTCTTTTTCACTGATCCTTGATTCTTCTTGATCACAACAAGTCCAAAGTTATTCAAATGTAGGGTACTCCTTCCTTGTGTTCATGCTTGCGGAAAATGCATCCCATGTCTTGGGAAGACCATTGAGTACTATGTTTACCAATTCCTTATCTGAGATGATCTCTTCAATAGCTTGCAGTTGATCTCTTAACTGGGATACTCTCACAAAGTATGATGTTATGTTGTCATCATCATTCATCTTCATGTCACGGAGCTCATTCTTCAGACTCATTACTTGTCCAATGTTTCTAACTAAGAAGAGCTTTGTTAGGGCATCGTATATCTTCTTCAATGAGTCAAGATGGGAGATGTTAAGTATCAAGTGGTATTTTATAGAGTCCACTATGATACTCATGTCATTGATGTCACCATATTTGAACTTTTCCATAGCTGCAACGTTCTGTGGTTCTTTCTCTTTTCCTTCTTCAAACTCTAGTTTCACGATCTTTCCTTTCACGATATCCAACACTTTATTCTTGGCAAGGATGAGGTCAATCCTTGTCTTCCACGCTCTGAAGTTAGAAACTCCATCTAACTTTTTTTTTGACTTCATAGAGTAAGTCATGGTTTCTTTGACTTGGTCAACCCTAGATTTGACCAAAAACTCAAACTTGACGTCTTGGCTTGCTGAGAGTACCAAGAGATGCACAAGGCTAGGGAGCACTAGTCTATCTAGAAATTAGGTCAATCCCTTCACTTAAGGTGACTCAATGATAGGATTAGGGTTTTTGCAACTGCACCTACTAGTAACCCTAGCGAGAGTGCTTTGGTGACTGCTACTGCTAGAAACCCTAGCGGCAATTCTTCAACGAGCTTAGTATCTTTATGGATATTCTCCCTTCCAACAGTTAGATAGAATGAATGGAGTGTGGGCCCATAAACTGTTAGAATATAATGGATGTGCTCATTTTACCATCGACAATATCACTATTGTCACCCAACCATAGGTCGAAGCCACCCTCCGAGCACCTTAACCTTGACTGATAATCATTATGGAAGCAAACTCTAGGCTAGATAGCCAAACAAAGGGTAGCACAACTTTCCCCAAGGGTAGCACATCAAACAAGAGCTGATCAGATAGTCCAAACCCTAACCAAGAGATAGTCCAAGCCAAAGCGTAATCTGCTAGCTGCAATAGCTGCAACGACATCTCTCCTCCAAACCTGTGCACAAACTAGGCAACTACAGTGCGCACAAGTGTTGCTCTACAATTATGAGAATTATTGCCAGAATGAAGACTAGCCTCCTGTATTTATACTAATTATGGCTAACTGCTTGGGTTGACTTCTCATTCTGGGTATATGTCTGTTCAGTATATATTATTTCTTCTGACTCACTTCTTCTCTTGGAGGCTAATAACCTAATACAAGTTATCCTCTTGAGTCGACTTGTCTTCTAGGGTTATTAGTCAACTCATTAGGGTTTCTTCTTGATTTCTGAAATATTTAATTCTCGTTAGGTTCACACGTGGAGGTAAATACCTCCCACAACTACCATAATATCAATAGAAACGTGGTTGGTATGTTGACAGTGGTTGTTCAAAACACATGACATGTGATAGAGACATGTTTCTTACATTAAGAAAGGAAAGAGATGGATCAGTCTCCTTCGGAAATGATGATTCAACTAAAATCATTGGAAAAGGCACAGTCAGAATTGGGAATAAGAATACAAAGGCAGAAAATGTTCTACTAGTAGAAGATGTGAAACATAATCTTCTAAGCGTGAGTCAAATGTGTGACCAAGGTCATAAAGTTATTTTTGATTCACAAAAGTGTGAGATAAGAAAATAAGGTTCAGGAAAATTGATTACTACACCTGCAAGAACTTCAAGCAACACATATGTGTTAAGTGAAATTGGAAATGAAAAGTGTTGTCTAGGAAAGGAAGATGAAAGTTGGATATGGCACAAAATAATGGATGACATACATTTTGATAACCTTGTCAAAGTCAACAAAAGAGAAGCAGTTAGAGAAATGCCTTAGATCACGAAACCAACCAACACTTTATGCAAGCATTGTGAACAAGGAAAACAAATAAATACCGGGTTCAAATCAAAGGAATATTCAACGAAAAGACCATTGGAAATTGTGCACACTGATCTAGTTGGACCAACTACAACAAAGGGTTTAAAAGGTGAGAAATAATTTATGTTATTAGTTGATGATTATACAATAATGATTGCAGTTTGTTTTCTCAAGAATAAGTCAGAAGCTTTTGAAAACTTTAAGATCTACAAGGAAATGGTTGAAAATGAAATGGATTAAAAAATCAAATGCTTGAAATTTGGTAATGGAGGAGAGTTCACTTCAAATGAATTTATGGACTACTGCAACAATCATGGAATAAAAAGACAATTCTCCATTGCTAGGACACCTCAATAGAATGGAGTTGTTGAAATAAAAAACTGAACAGTGCAAGGAATGGCTCGAACAATGCTAATGGATACCAAATTGAGATATATATTTTGGACACAGACAGTGGATAAAATAGTGCATACAATAGTTCACATTCAAAATAGAGTAATGCTCAGAAACAACACTGAAAAAAATCCCTATGAGCTATGGAAAGGAAGACCAACAAATGTGAAGCACTTTAGAGCTTTTGGAAGCAAATGCTACATCAAAAGAGAAGATGGAATAATGGGAAAGTTTGACTCTTGTGTGGACAAAGGAGTACTTGTTGGTTACTCAAGTATAAGGAAATCATACAAGTGTTACAATCTGAGATTGAACAAAGTTGTGGAAAGCATCAACGTAACAATTGATGAAACGGGCAAACCAGAATCAAAGGAAGAAGAAAATGAATCAATGGAACAACCTTTCGAAGAAGAAGCAGAAGAAGAAAAAGAAGTAGAAGATGAAGATGAAGAGAATATGACAGAAACATAAGAGCAAGTTCAACAAGTGTCTTCAAAGACACCTAGCAGATGAGTACAAAAGAATCATAATTCAGATTAGATTATTAGAAACAAATATGCATGAGTTGAGACTAGAAGAAGAATATGTTCACCAAAACAAACACACCTAGCACTTTTATCTACAATTGAACCAAACTATTTAGAAGAATCCAACAAGGATGAGTTTTGGAATAAGGCCATGGATGAAGAATTGGATCAAATAGAGAAAAATGACACTTGGGAATTGGTTCTGTAGTGTCCCAAGGCCGAGCTCCGTTACATAACATGTTATATGCAAAGAATTGTAAATGTGTTCTATAGGCTGGTGAGCCAAGTTTTGTATAAGCTGAAGGCTTATGTGATTGGTTAGGCCAGGGAGCCTAAGTGTTGAAGTCCAAGAGCCTGTTGAGGTACTTATATGTATGCAGATCAATTTATAAAATATAAAAACACCGCCAGTGCAGACCAACCACGATGAATGAGTGATGGGGGACCGAGCGTCCATAGAATGGGAAAGGAACTAGGGGATAAAAGGTGGGAAAAGGGCTGAGTGCTAAGCCTAGGGGCTTAAGCCTAGGAAATAATATTTTTATATTATTTTAAAAAAGAGACATGTGCATTTTTGTTTATCCTAAGTTCCTGGCAAGGGAGGGAACGTGCAAAGGGGATGCACGTTGTGGTATGCATGCAGTTCCCAGGGTGACAAGTGTCAACCCTGGTGCATGAAAATATAAGCCTTGAACTGAACCATGGGGGGTGATCTTCCGCCATTCTGAACCGAACCTCTGAGTGTGGAACCAGTACGACCTTTGTCGGATATCTTGATTCATCTCTGAAACCGTTAAGCTGTGTTTGCCTGAGGAAAACTGGGTATACCCTGTACAGATCTGTGAGTCTGTGTCTGTTCCAGGCAATCCCGAGAGCGCATTTCCTGAACCAGAATTCCCTGTGTTGAACTCGAGTGGAAGAACCCCTGGTTGTTCGGGGAAAGCTGAGCTAGCCTGTGCATGAATCCTGCTCCGAAATCATCCCGTGAGATTATCCCATGACAACTGAACCGTTTTGAGAAGCGATTGTCTGTGTTTTCTGTGGTTGTTGTGACCATGCAGTGTTGGACTGCATGAGGCTTGTTGTCCTGTGAGCGACTCCTCCAGGTGAGAGAGGGCACAGAGGGAGAAGAGAACTCCTGGAGGGAACCCTGTAGCTGCCATAGAGCCCAGAGAATTTCGATCCGGTCTGTTCCTGTAACCCAAGGTAAGGGAGACTGGCAGCCGAAGGATTGTCTAGGTGACAAAGAAGGTGCACTCTCCTAGGGTGGAACAGGCATGTGGGGAATGAGGGTTTGTGTGCAGTGAGCGTGGGAGATTCCTAGGAGAGCTTCTTCCTGGTGAATGTGAATGTGTGATCTTCCCCGTAACCTCAGCCTAGCCTAGGATTCTTGCCTTAGGGTGGAGCTCAGTCCCAGCTCGGGGGTGATCTACTGTTGAGCTGATGAACAATGTGGTCTAAGGCTGGGAGGTTCGTGGAAGGCCTGCACTTGGTTGATGATCTCTACAACTGATAAAAGATAAGTATTCTGAATTATGTTTTGTACATGTTTTGGCACGACTGTGCTGTATATATTATCATGTTTTCCGCTATGTGTAAATGAAGTGCTGTTGAATGCTATGACTTGATTAATTATAGCAGTACCCATATATTGTACTCTGAGTTTAAGTGTGTTTAATTATGTTAAAATCATTTGCTTATAAATTTAGTATGAATTATGTAAATATCCATGTATAGAATGGTAATTTAGGGGTTTGGAAACCTTGGTGGTGAAAGGGTACACTACAAATTGGTATCAGAGCTAAGGTTTCGACACTGAGCCTAGATGGGCCAGTTGAGTGGTCGTTGGACCAAGGATGAGAGGAGAAATCACGTTTGGAGGACCAATTTCGGACCCTGGTTGCTCTGAAGCGTCAAGGGGACACTCGACGATTTTTATTAAGTTTAGGAGGCATAGCGGTACTATGAAACCGCAGCTGGTATGGTCTATGACCACAAGAAGACAGGTCTCTACACCAATGGTGTTAGAACCGTCGGATATGTTCGGGAGGGAAGGCAAACCCTTGTAACCGTCAGATCTGGAGGATGTGCACCAGGTTTGAAACCTTAAGATACTACACAGGAGTTTAAACTCGGGAGGATCGTGAGTCATAAGATCCCTGTGGGATTACCCGTCAACCATCCGAGTTGAAAGAAGTTGCTTAGGATTTAAGTCCTCATGGGTAGAGGAGAAGTCCCGGAGAGGCGTCAGAATTTTAGAAGTCAAGAGAATCGAGACCTTTTGATTCTCGAAATCTCGAGGAGGGATTGTGGCTGTAGAATTCCAAGGAGGACACGTGTCAGAATCCTGGAAAGAGTCGGAACTCGGAGAATCAGAGTTCTGGAGCACGTAGAAATCTTGTCACACGAAATCGTGATCCGCGATTTCGCGACAAGATCCGGACCGTTTATATTAGGGAACACGTGGCAGAGATATGCCATCGGGGAAATTCCTGACAAGGAGTAAATCCATCGGTGATTGAGGTTCATCGGGAAACCGGGAACCTCGGTGTCGAGTGAGTCATACACTTTGAAACTCCGAACCCCGAAAACCCGACGGAAGCATATGACTGTGATCATATGAACGCAGGTCACATGGACCTGACTTGACCGCGAAGGTTTAAAGCGAAAGGCGCGTCGGCATATCAGGAATCAGGATATTGAAGATCCCGGAAGCAAAGGTTTCGTGCATTGGAAAATCGCGATACGCGATTTCCCGATAAGACCTAGGAACGTGGGGCCACACCGATTGTCAGGAGGATAGGTGGCATATTTTAACGACAGGAAAAAGGACTGTTGACAAATCAATGACTGGGACCCATCGAGGATTCCGCTGTCAAGCGTTTCGACACATTTAGATTTGCGAAACCCCGAACCCTGATAAGGGAAATGGCCTGGGTCACGAGTCAGCAGTCACATCGACCAGGGCTTAGCTTGGAGGGCTAAGGCTTATCAGAGATCGGAGAATAGGGGGTTGCGAAGACATGCGCCCGTTGACAGTGCAAGTGCCGAAACTCTTATAGGAATAGTCACGAGAGGGAAATGACCACGGTCGTGGCGCATGGTCATATGCTTTAGGAGCTAGGCTCAGGAGGGCCAGCCCGTAAAAAGGGCTTATCGGAGATTGGGAATCCGAGAAGGAAATAAACCTCGACATCAGAAATTGAAAAACTCTAAAACTTGAAGTCCCGAAATAACTAAACTTGAAGTTTCGGACACCCGAAAAACACAGAGCTAGATAGAGCATAAAAAACTTGTGAATTTGAAATGTCTTTCGTTCTTGTTCATATTAGTTATGAATGTTGTGGGTTATTCATGAAGTTTAATGGCCTGACAATTTTTAATTGGATTGCACAGTGTGTGTTCAGAATACAACTGAGGCCAAAACTCCAAGTTAATCAACGCCAAGTATGGAGTGGGGAAGAATGCAAATTATCCCTGAAATGGAAGACGAACAAGAAGGAAAGGATGTTAACCTGGGAGTC
>ML777809.1:649508-682530 GCA_009831015.1 Picea engelmannii
ATGATAGAAAGATGAAGGAGTTCTTCGAACTCAAATTGGGCAATATGACCATTGATGAGTATGAACGAAGTTTTCTGGAACTACTGAAGTATGTTCCATTCATCAAGGACGAAGCTGTTAAAATTCAGAGGTACCTGAGTGGATTGCCACCTTCCATTGGTGACAAAATTCAATACGATGATCCTAAGACCATGGAAGATACCATAAGAAGGGTGAAATGCCTATACGAACAGCAGAGAGAAAAGCCTATCTTTCAGAAGGCTTGGGATAACCAGAAGAGGTTTAAGAAAGAACAAAGGCAGAAGGGAAGCAAGCCTTCTGTTTTCAGGAACAGTCCTTGGGGACAATCATCTTTTAAAGAGCCTAGGAAAGCTGAAGGGAGTGAATAGATGACAAGGCCTGCACCCATGGAGTGTTGGGGCTGTAAAGGGAATCATAGATACAGAGACTGCCCCCACAAAAAAGACAAAGCAAGAACTGTCCATGCTGTTCGGCAAGCTGAAACAGTGGAGGATATGGGCAGCAGAATGCCGAGGATTGACACGGCCTTGGACAACAAGCAAGCAGAATTTCAATCACATATGATTGAAGTGGAAGGTATGATCAACAACCAACCACTTGTTATTTTGATTGATTCAGGGTCTAGCCATAGTTATGTAGACCCTAGGGTGATGGAAAGTTTGCATCTAACGAAGAGCAAACATGAGAAGTCTTGGTTAGTGCAGTTAGCCACAGGGACCAAGAGGAAGGTCATTGAATTGGTTAAGTCCTGTTCAGTAGACATGAAAGGAATGAGCACTAAGGCTGAATTGAACATTCTACCTTTAGGTTCATATGATTTCTTAATTGGGATGGACTGGTTGGACCAACACCATGCCCTTCTGGATTTCTGAAACAAGAGATTTACATGTCTGGACGAAGAGGGAAATCAGGTAACAGTCCAAGGAATTCCCAGAGCCGTGGCTGTTATAGAAATCTCATCTATGCAGCTGAAGAAATGTTACCGGAAAGGCTGTCAATTATTTGCAGCTCAAGTGGAAGAAGTATTCTAAGATGTGGTCTTGAATCTAGAAGACCACAGGGTGCTCAAAGAGTTTGAGGACATGTTTCGGGAGGTGCCTGGACTACCTCCGAAGAGGGACATTGATTTTTCAATAAATCTGATGCCTGGAGCAGCTCCAGTTTCGAAAGCTCCTTATAGGATGAGTACTCGAGAGCTGAAAGAGTTGCAATTGCAGCTCGAAGAGCTACTAAAGAAAGGGTACATTCGTCCCAGCATGTCACCGTGGGGAGCCCCGGTCCTATTTGTGAAGAAGAAAGATGGAACGCTGAGATTGTGCATTGACTTTCGGCAGTTGAATAAAGTCACTGTCAAAAGCAAATATCCTCTGCCAAGGATTGATGATCTTTTTGATCAGTTAAAGGATGCGAAAGTATTTTCGAAAATAGATCTTCGATCTGGATATCATCAAGTGAGGATAAAATATGAAGACATCAGCAAGACTGCCTTCAGAACAAGGTATGGTCACTATGAGTTTACTGTGGTGCCGTTTGGACTGTCCAACGCGCCTGCTGTCTTCATGTGCTTAATGAATGGAGTGTTCAGAAATTATCTGGACAAGTTTGTCATAGTNTTCTTGGATGATATCTTGGTGTATTCCAAGACAGAGGAAGAACATGAACAACATTTGAGAATGGTGCTACAGGTGTTGAGAGAACACCAACTTTACACAAAACTGAGGAAGTGCTCATTTTACCAAAAGCAGATCCATTATCTGGGACACATTATTTCTGAAGAAGGGATCGCTATGGATCCTGAGAATGTACAGGCCATTCAAGAGTGGCCAGCACCAAGAAATGTAACATAAGTTAGATCCTTTATGGGTCTGGCAGGTTATTATAGGAGGTTCATAGCCGGGTTTTCAAGGATAGCTCATGCTATCACTTCCTTGCAAAGGAAGGAGATGAAGTTCCAGTGGAATGAACAATGTGAGAGCAACTTCAAGCAATTGAAGCAGCTGCTCACTAGTGCTCCAATCCTGAAGATTGCTGATCCAAGTAAGGATTATGTAGTATGCACAGATGCGTGTAAGGAGGGGCTGGGAGGAGTTCTCAGCCAAGAAGGATTTGTAGTTTTCTATGAATCTCAGATGCTGAAAGAGCATGAAAAGAATTATGCCACTCATGATTTAGAGTTGGCAACAGTTGTCCATGCCTTAAGGAAATGGAGACATTACCTCATGGGCAAGAAATTCGAATTAAGAACAGACCATAACGGTCTGAAGTATTTATTTGATCAGCCAACCTTAAATGCTAGGCAAATTAGATGGCTGGAATTTCTGTGCGAATATGACTTTGATATTAGGCATATCAAAGGGAAAGACAATAAGGTGGCTGATGCACTCAGCAGAAAAATGCATGTATTAGATGCTACCGCCATTAGCATGTACAAAACTGAGTTGAAAGACAGAATTATGGAGGCTGCAAGTGTTGATTTGCAGTACAGAAATCTTGTAGCAAAGCTACAACAACATGAAAGACCACAGACCGAGAAAGGTTATGCCTTGGAAACTAATGGTCTACTTTTGTATAAGAACAGAGTATATGTACCCAATGACCAAAAGTTGAAGCTGTCAATTGTAAGGGAGATGCATAACATGGTTTATGCTGGACATCCTGGATATCAGAAGACTGTGGCAGCAGTCAAAAGCCATTATTTCTGGCCAGGTATGAAGAAGGAAATTGTTGAATACATCGCTAGATGTATGGAATGCTAGAAGGTCAAGGCTGAACATAGACACCCAGCAGGGTTGTTGTAGCCTTTACCTATTCCTGAGTGGAAATGGGATGTGGTGACAGTGGATTTTATCATAGGATTGCCCAGAACAAGCAAGCAACATGATTCAATTATGGTGGTGGTGGACAAGCTTACTAAAGCTGCCCATTTTATTCCACTGAAAACCACCCACAGAGCAACAGATGTTGCTGATATATTTTTAAAAGAAGTTGCATGCTTGCATGGAATTCCTAGGACAATTATGTCTGATAGGGACCCGAAATTCACTTCGAATTTCTGTAGAGGACTGTTCAAGGGATTCAGAATGAATCTAAACTTCAGTACATCATACCATCCCGAGTCTGATGGATAGACAGAGAGGGTAAACAAAGTAATAGAAGACATGCTGAGAATGTATGTGATGGATAAACCATCAAGGTGGGAAGACTACCTGCATTTGGTAGAATTTGCTTACAATAATGGGTACCATGCATCTTTGAAGATGAGCCCATTGGAAGCACTTTATGGAAGAAAGTGCAACACTCCAGTGAGCTGGGATAATCCAGCTGACAGAGCAGTAGTGGGACCTAAACTACTCAAAGAGATGGAAGATCAGATGATCAAAATCAAACAAAATTTGAAAACTCCCTAGGACAGGCAGAAAAGTTACGCTGATAGTAACAGAACCCATAAAGAATTCAAAGTGGGTGACCATGTTTTCCTGAAAGTGAAAACTAACAGGAGTTCCCTGAAATTGGGAAGTTGCGCCAAGTTGGCAGCAAGATTTTGTGGGCCATTTGAGATCCTGGAAAGGATCGGGCCAGTTGCATACATGCTCGCATTACCTGCATCTATGACTGTACATAATGTGTTTCATGTTTCACTGCTTAAGAAATATGTACCTAATGCTAATCATGTTATCGATCGGACTGTGATTCAGGTGGAACCAGAAGGTGTCTTGTAGGTGCATCCTGTGCGCATATTGGACAGGAAAAACAAGCAGCTCCGGAATCAAGCTATAGGGCTTGTAAAGGTCCAGTGGACCTGGTACGGTCCTGAAGACGCAACATGGGAGCATGAAGAAGTTATGCGGGCAGAGTACCCGCATCTTTTCGAAAGTTTTGAAAGAATTGCAGAAACAGTGTAAGTGGCACTGAGGACAGTGCAGAAATAAGGGGAGGGGGATTGTAGTGTCCCCAAGGCCGAGCCCCATTACATAACATGTTATATGCAAAGAATTGTAAATGTGTTCTATAGGCTGGTGAGCCAAGTTTTGTAGAAGCTGAAGGCTTATGTGATTGGTTAGGCCAGGGAGCCTAAGTGTTGACGGCCAGGAGCCTGTTGAGGTACTTATATGTATGCAGATCAATTTATAAAATATAAAAACACCGCCAGTGCAGACCGACCACGATGAATGAGTGATGGGGGACCGAGCGTCCACATAATGGGCAAGGAACTAGGGGCTAAAAGGTGGGAAAAGGGCTGAGTGCTAATCCTAGGGGCTTAAGCCTGGGAAATAATATTTTTATATTATCTTAAAAAAGAGACATGTGCATTTCTGTTTATCCTAAGTTCCTGGCAAGGGAGGGAACGTGCAAAGGCGATGCATGTTGTGGTATGCATGCAGTTCCTAGGGTGACAAGTGTCAACCCTGGTGCATGCAAATATAAGCCTTGAACTGAACCATGGGGGGGGATCTTCCGCCATTCTGAACTTAACCTCTGAGCGTGGAACCAGTACGACCTTTGCCGGATATCCTGATTCATCTCTGAAACCGTTAAGCTGTGTTTGCCTGAGGAAAACCGGGTATACCCTGTACAGAGCTGTGAGTCTGTGTCTGTTCCAGGCAATCCCGAGAGCACATTTCCTGAACCAGAATTCCCTGTGTTGAACTCGAGTGGAAGAACCCCTAGTTGTTCGGGTAAAACTGAGCTAGCCTGCTCTGAAATCATCCCGTGAGATTATCCTATGACAACTGAACCATTTTGAGAAGCGATTGTCTGTGTTTTCCATGGTTGTTGTGACCATGCAGTGATGGACTGCATGAGGCTTGTTGGCCTGTGAGTGACTCCTCCAGGTGAGAGAGGGTGCAGATGGAGAAGAGAACTCCTGGAAGGAACCTTGTAGCTTCCATAGAGCCCGGAGAATTCCGATCCAGTCTGTTCCTGTAACCCAAGGTAAGGGAGACTGGCAGCCGAAGGACTGTCTAGGTGACAGAGAAGGTGCACTCTCCTCGGGTGGAACATGGATGTGGGGAATGAGGGTCTGTGTGCAGTGAGCATGGGAGATTCCTAGGAGATCTTCTTCCTGGTGAATGTGAATGTGTGATCTTCCCCGTAACCTCAGCCTAGCCTAGGATTCTTGCCTTGGGGTGGAGCTTGGTCCTAGCTCGGGGGTGACCTACTGTTGAGCTGATGAACAGTGTGGTCTAAGGCTGGGAGGTTCGTGGAAGGCCTGCACTTGGTTGATGATCTCTACAACTGATAAAAGATAAGTATTCTGAATTATGTTTTGTACATGTTTTGGCACGACTGTGCTGTATATATTATCATGTTTTCTGCTGTGTGTAAATGAAGTGTTGTTGAATGATATGACTTGATTAATTATAGCAGTACCCATATATTTTACTCTGAGTTTAAGTGTGTTTAATTATGTTAAAAGAATTTGCTTATAACTTCAGTATGAATTATGTAAATATCCATGTATAGAATGGTAATTTAGGGGTTTGGAAACCTCGGTGGTGAAAGGGTACACTACAGGTTCCAAGACCAAAGAATAATAATGTTATCGACACAAAATGGGTTTTCAGGATTAAATTGAATGAAGGTGGATAGGTTACAAGGAACAAAGCTAGATTGGTATGTAAAGGATATACATAGATTGAATGAATCGAATTTGAAGAGACATTTTCCCCAGTTTAGAGAATGGAAGCAATCTGTTTTCTTTTAGCTTATGCATGATCCAAAAATGTTAAAGTGTATTAGATGGATGTAAAATCAACTTTTCTGAATGGTAATTTGAAGAAGAAGTCTACATTGAACAACCAAAAGGATTTCAGTTGTTAGAGAACGCAAATTATGTGTGTAAATTAAAGAAGGTCTTGTATGGTATAAAATAAGCTCCTAGAGCATGGTACTCTAGACTGGATAAGTATCTACAACAGGCATTGTTCAAAAAGGAAGTGCAGACAACAACCTCTACATCAAGGTAAGTCAAGGTAATATTTTATTAATTGAAGTTTATGTTGATGATATTATTTTTGGTAGTGATGATGACAGGTTAAGCCATAAATTTGCAAAGGATATGTAGAATGAATTTGAAATGTCGTTACTTGGAGAACTATCCTTCTTTTTGGGACTTCAAATACGTCAAAGCAACCAAGGAATTTTTATTTCTCAACCCAAGTATATCAGAGAAATGTTAAAGAGGTTTAGAATGGAATATTGCAAACCAGTTATCACTCCCATGCAAACCAATTGCAAGTTGAACAAAGATGATGATTCAAAGTCTACAGATCAGAGGCAATACAAGTCAATAATTGGAAGCCTACTAAATGTGACAACATCAAGATCAGATGTAATGCGGGCAGTTGGACAGGTGGCACGATTTCAAGCAGCACCAAAGGAATCACATGTATTAGTGATCCGGATTATTTTCGGCACGAAATGAGATCGGATATATAATAAAGAAATGCATAGAGATATCGCGTATATATAATAATATAATAGAAATATATCAGAGATGAAACCATAAACATATATATACACTAATACACGATTTCTATTCATGAAAGAAATGTACAGAGACTGCAAAAATACAGAGTGAAAAACTCGCTAGAATGGTGGCAGCTTATCTCTGAGAAGAGATGTGAAGATTACTCGCATTCACAAGAAGATGATTACAATGAGGCTCTAAAGGAATTTTTACAATAAGTAGGAATTCCAAAAACCCTAGACATCCAAAAAAATAACCCTAGGAGATGAAGCACCAAAATTCATGTGGGCCCCGTTTGGGTAAGTGAGTACATCAACTTCCCGAGGTCGTAACTTTTGCATATGATCTCTGTTTTAGGCGACTGATAGCTCGTTGGAAATGTATCATAGAGGAGATTCATTTTTGGGGATCAATACGCCTTTGGATATCATTGAGAACCTTGATCTCGAAAAACTTTCATTTGGTCCTTCAAAATGGCCCCGGAAGTTAAAACCTGCTAAAAATAGTAAATTGCCAAAATTGCCAGAAAACTATTTTGAGCTAGTTGGAAAAGGTGGGTAGCCACCGATATCCACCTGGATCAATCCTCCCTCCTTAGGAAGCAATGGTCTCCATTTCATTGAGTTCCCAGGGGAGAGGGAAAAGCATTTGCTGGATCTACATCTTGGTGAGCTGCTTGTATTGTTGGAGACATTGCGCTGCTCAGTTTGTGGAAGTATGTCAAGAACCTATTGAGGCTTAGGCTGTTCAAAAAGTCGAGATACATGAGAGGACGATGTGCAAAATAAATCTTTTCACTTTCTTGTAGCCTTGTCGACTTGCTTCTGTTGGATAGAAGGTGCTTGGAAAGAGGCTGTAGTGGTTGTAGTGTCCTTTTGTTCTCCTTTTGAATAGATTGTGAAGAAGCTAAATTTTGCAGTATGAGATACTCTCTTGCGACACTTTTTAGGTGGAACAATAGTCGGAACTACCTCTGGTATTCTATAGAGATGACCCCCCAAAGTAACAATGACACTATGGGGTCAAGACTCATAAACAACATGGAGCTTCCACATATATGGTTGGCCCAAGAGAACATCACAGACATCCAGTGGGGCAACATCACATAATACCTCATCCTCGAAGGGCTAGATGTCGTATGACAATCGACATTGCTGGCCGACATGGAGATCTCATCCTTGGCGAAGCCACCCGATGTTGTATGGTTGTGGGTGTGGTGTTGTCGACAATCCCAACTATTTGACGACCTCTGCTAAGATGAGGTTCTTCTGGCTTCAGCTATAAACAATAAAATGTAGTGGGGTCCCCTTCACCCACATATGTGAAATAAAAAGGCACTCCCCCTCTTCGAGATCTGTTGGTTCTTCTGGTTGAATTGATGTGGTTGCGACAATAGCAGTGGGGTTTGTGTTAAGGATTTGTCCTTTACCAGTCTTTTCAGAATCAGATTCTGAATCAAGGTTCGTCTCCTTGTCTTTGATCTCGGTGACCAATGACTATTTTGAGTGACATTCATCGGTGTTGTGCCAAGGGATTTTGTGGAAATTGCACCATTTCCCGTTGTCCTTCTTTGTCTTCCCGTGACCCTTCTTTTCCTGTGTCTTGGAATGGTTTTTGGGAGACTGTTTGTTAGGGTTTTCTTTGTCATACTTTGGTTGTTGCGGATTTACAGATCTGAAATCTCATTTGTTCTAGTGCTTAAATTTCTTCTCAATTTTAACACCATATCGATAAGTAGCACCGAGTGATGAGATGTCCAGAAAATCCATTTCAGTCTGGATGTATCTGTGTAGAGCCCCACGGTATTTCAGAACCAAATGTCACTCGGGGTATTTTATACCCAGCTTTGTGCGCAAGGTATGGAAGGTATTGGTGAACTCTGAAACTACTTGGACCCTCTATTGTTGCAGTGTGGTCCATCTCATGTACTGGTCCTCATAGTTTCCAACAAGGTAATATTGTTCCTTTACCGCATCCACAAAAAAATCCCAAGTGGGATCAACCCCATATATTTCAGACTGCTCTGTGGAACTCTGCTCCCAATAAGTTTCCCACCAATGTTTGACATGGGGGAGAGCTTTAAGGAGTGCGAAGGTGATCTTTTTTTTGTTGGAAAATTTGTGAATAGAGAAATAACCTTCTAGCAGATTTAACCATTTTTCTAGGGCTTCTGCATCTATCTGTCCTTCAAATACAGGAATATCAAAATTAACTTGTACCTTGAAAGGTGAGGTGCCTCCAAAGTGGCCACTTGATGAATATGTGCCTGTTTCTATTGGCAGGCATTGGAGGATGTGGGAAAAATTCTCCATCATTTCGTCCCTCTATCGCGTGAGAGCTTGCTCAAGCAACAGATTGATAGGATCGTTTGCTCCATCATTTTTATTTTCTTCCGCCATTGAGGGTTTCTTGGGTGTGAGAGAGAGATTTTCCTCAAGAGAGACAAGATAGAGACCCAACTTGCTATACTCGGACCTCGTCGGGGACATGCACTGAAAAAACGATCAAGAGCAGCCTGCTCTGATACCACTGATCTGGATTATTTTCGACACAAAATGAGATGGTAGATATAGTAAAGAAATGCACAGAGATATCACGTATATCCAATAATATAACATAAATATATCAAATATGAAACCATAAACACATAGATAGAGTAATATACAATTTCTATTAATGAAAGAAATGTACAAAGACTGTAAAAATACAGAGTGAAAGACTTGCTAGAATGGTGGCAGTTTATCTCTGAGAAGAGATGTGATAGCTACTTGCATTCGCAAGAAGATGATTAAAATGAAGCTTTGAATGCCTTTTTACAATATTCTAGAATGCCCAAAACCCTAGACATCCAAAAACCTAACCCTAGGAGATGAAGCGCCAAAAGTCATGTGGGCCCCATTTGGATAAGTGAGTACATCAACTTCTCTGGGTCGTAACTTTTGCATATGATCTCCGTTTTAGGCGTGTGATAGCTCGTTGGAAAGGTATCGTCGAGGAGATTCATTTTGGGGGGTCAATATTCCTTTGGTTATCATTGATAACCTCTATTGAAAAAAACCTTCATTTGGTCCCTCAAAATGGCCCTGGAAGTTAAAACCTGCTAAAAATAGTAAATTGCCAAAATTGCCAGAAAACTATTTTGAGTCAGTTGGAAAAGGTGGGTGGACATCAATATCCACCTAGATAATTCCTCCCTCCTTAGGAAGAAATTGTCTCCATTGAGTTGAGTTCCCGGGGGAGAGGGAAAAGCGTTTGTTGGATCTGCATCTTGGTGAGCTGCTTGTATTGTAGGAGACATCGCGCTGCTTAGTTTTTGGAAGTATGTCAAGAACCTGTTGAGGCTGAGGCTGTTCAACAAGTCGAGATACATGAGAGGACGGTGTGACGAAATAATATTTGCACTTTTCTATACCCTTTTCGACCTACTTCTTTTAGATAGAAGGTGCTTGGGGCAAGGATGTAGTGGTTGCAGTGTCCTTCTGTTCTCCTTTTGAACAGATTGTGAAGAAGCTAAATTTTGTAGTATGAGATACTACCTTGCGGAACTTTTTAGGTGGAACAATAGTCAGAACTACCTCTGGTATTCTGTAGAGATGATCCCCCAAAGTAACAATGACACTACGGGTTCGAGACTCATAAACAACATTGTGCTTGCACATATATGGATGGCCTAAGAGAACATCACAAACATCTAGTGGGGAAACATCACATAATACCTCATCCTTGAAGGGTTGGATGCCGTATGACAATTGACATTGCTGGTCGACACAGAGATCTCGTCCTTGGCGAAGCCACCCAATGTTGTATGGTTGCGGGTGTGGTGTTGTCAACAATCCCAACTTTTGACGACCTCTGTTGATATGAGGTTCTTCTGGATTCTACTATCAACAATAAAATGCAGTGGGGTCCCCTTCACCCACATCTTTGAATGAAAAAGGTGCTCCCTCTCTTAAGGATCTGTTGGTTCTTCTAGTTGAATTGATGCGGTTACGACAATAGCAGTGGGGTCTGCGTCAATGATCTGTCCTTTAACAGTCTTTTCAGAATCAGATTCTGAATCAAGGTTCGGCTCCTTGTCTTTGATATTGGCCACCAATGAATTTTTTGAGCGACATTCATCGGTGTTGTGCCAGGTGCTTTTGTGGAAATCACACCATTTTCCGATGTCCTTCTTTGTCTTCCTGTGACCCTTCTTTTCATGTGTCTTGGATTGGTTTTTGGGTGACTGTTTGTTAGGGCCATCTTTATCATACTTTGGTTGTTGTATATTTACAGATCCGAAATTATTCTGGTGCTTTAATTTATGCTCGATTTTAACAGCATATTGATAAGCAACACCGAGTGATGAGATGTCCAAAAAATCCGTTTCAGTTTGGATGTATCTGTGTAGAGCCCCACAGTATTTCAGAACCAAATGTTGCTCAGAGTCTTTGATACCCATCTTAGTGTGCAAGATATGGAAGGTATTAGTGAACTCTGGAACTACTTGGCCCCTCTCTTACTGCAGTGTGGTCCATCTCATGTACTGGTCCTCATAGTTTCCAATAGGGTAATACTGTTCCTTTACCGCATCCACAAAAAAATCCCAAGTGGGATTGGCCCCATATATTTCAGACTCCTCTATGGAACTTTGCTCCCAATAAGTTTCCCACCAATGTTTGACATGGGGGAGAGATTTAAGGAGTGCGAAGGTGATATTTTCTTTGTCGAAATTTTTTTGAACAGAGAAATAACCTTCTAGCAGATTTAACCATTTGTCTAGGGCTTCTGTATCTATCTATCCTTCAATAGGAATATCAAAATTAACTTGTATCTTGAAAGGTGATGTGCCTCCAAAGTGGCCTCTTTATGAAGATGCACCTGTTGCTATCGGCAGGCATTGAAGGATGTGGGAAAAATTCTCCATCATTTCGTCCCTCTATCGCGTGAGAGCTTGCTCAAGCAACAGATTGATAGGATCATCTACTCCGTCATTTTTCTTTTCTTCCACCATTGAGGGTTTCTTGGGTTTGCGAGAGAGATTGTCCTTAAGAGAGACAAGATAGAGACCCAACTTTCTATACTCGGACCTCATCGGGGACATGCACTGAAAAAACGATCAAGAGCAGCCTGCTCTGATACCACTGATCCAGATTATTTTCAGCAGGAAATGAGATCGGAGATATAATAAAGAAATGCACAGAGATATCGCGTATATCCAATAATAAAACATAAATATATCAGATATGCAACCATAAACACAGAGATACATTAATACATGATTTCTATTAATGAATGAAATGTACAGAGACTGTAAAAATACAGAGTGAAAGACTCGCTAGAATGGTGGCAACTTATCTCTGAGAAGAGATGTGACGACTACTCGCATCCGCAAGAAGATGATTAAAGTGAGGCTCTGAAGGATTTTTTACAATAAGAAGGAATGCCAAAAACCCTAGACATCCAAAAACCTAACCCTAGGAGATGAAGCACCAAAAGTCATGTGGGCCCCATTTGGGTAAGTGAGTACATCAACTTCTCGGGGTCGTAAATTTTGCATACGATCTTCGTTTTAGGCGTGTGATAGCTCGTTGGAAATGTATCATCGAGGAGATTCATTTTGGGGGCTCAATCATGCCTTCGGATATCATTGAGAACCTCGATCTCAAAAAACCTTCATTTGGTCCCTCAAAATGACACGGGAAGTTAAAACCTGCTAAAAATAGTAAATTGCCAAAATTGCCAAAAAACTGTTTTGAGCCAATTGGAAAAGGTGGGTGGCCACCGATGTCCACCTGGATCAATCCTCCCTTCCTAGGAAGCAATGTCTTCCATTGCGTTGAGTTTCAAGGGGAGAGGGAAAAACGTTTGCTGGATTTGGATCTTGGTGAGCTGCTTGTATTGCAGGAGACATCGCGTTGCTCAATTTGTGTAAGTATGTCAAGAACCCATTGAGGATGAGGCTATTAAATAAGTTGAGATACATGAGAGGACGGGTTTGCAGAAGGAATATTTGTGCTTTGTTGTAGCCTTGTCGACCTGCTTCTGTTGGATAGAAGGTGCTTGGGGCGAGAGTGTAGTGGTTGTGGTGTCCTTCTGTTCTCCTTTTGAACAGATTGTGAAGAAGCTAAATTTTGCAGTATGAGATACTACCTTGTGGCACTTTTTAGGTGGAACAATAGTCGAAACTACCTCTGGTATTCTGTAGAGATGACCCCCCAAAGTAACAATGACACTACGGGGTCGAGACTCATAAACAACATGGCACTTCCACATATATGGCTGGCCCAAGAGAACATCACAGACATCCAGTGGGGAAACATCACATAATACCTCATCCTTGAAGGGATGGGTGCTGTATGACAATCGACATTGCTAGTTGACACATAGATCTCATCCTTGGCGAAGCCACCCGATGTTGTATGGCTGCGGGTGTGGTGTTGTCGACAATCCCAACTGTTTGACGACCTCTATTGAGATGAGGTTCTTTTGGCTTCTGCTATCAACAATAAAATGCAGTGGGGTCCCATTCACCCACATATGTGAATGGAAAAGGCACTCCCCCTCTTCGGGATCTGTTGGTTCTTCTGGTTGAATTGATGTTGTTGTGCCAATAGTAGTGGGGTCTGCGTCAATGATCTGTCCTTTACCAGTCTTTTCATAATCGGATTCTGAATCAAGGTTCGACTCCTTGTCTTTGATATCAGCCACCAATGACTGTTTTGAGCGACATTCATCGGTGTTGTGCCAGGGGATTTTGTGGAAATCGCACCATTTTTCGGTGTCCTTCTTTGTCTTCCCGTGACCCTTCTTTTCCTGTGTCTTGGACTGGTTTTCGGGAGACTGTTTGTTAGGGTTTTATTTTTCATACTTTGGTTGTTGCGAATTTATAGATCCAAAATCCCGTTTGTTCTAGTGCTTAAATTGCTTCTTGATTTTAATAGCATATCGATAAAAAACATCAAGTGATGAGATGTCTAGAAAATCCGTTTCAGTCTGGATGTATTTGTGTAGAGACCCATGGTATTTCAGAACCAAATGTCGCTCGGAGTCTTTGATACCCATCTTGGTGCACAAGGTATGGAAGGTATTGGTGAACTCCGGAATTTCTTGGACCCTCTCTTCCCGCAGTGTGGTCCATCTCATGTACTGGTCCTCATAGTTTCCAACAGGGTAATATTGTTCCTTTACTGCATCCACAAAAAAATCCCAAGTGGGATCGGCCCCATATATTTTAGAATCCTCTGTGGAACTCTTTTCCAAATAAGTTTCCCACCAATCTTTAACATGGGGGAGAGCTTTAAGAAGTGAGAAGGTGATCTTTTCTTTGTCGGAAAATTTGTGAACAGAGAAATAACCTTCTAGCATATTTAACCATTTGTCTAGGGCTTCTGCATCTATCTGTCCTTCAAATACAAGAATATTAAAATTAACTTGTACCTTGAAAGGTGAGGTGCCTCCAAAGTGGCCACTTGATGAATATGCGCATGTTTTTATTGAAAGGAATTGAAGGATGTGGGAAAAATTCTCCATCATTTTGTCTCTTTGTCGCGTGAGAGCTTGCTCAAGCACCAGACTGATAGGATCATCTGCTCCGTCATTTTTCTTTTCTTATACCATTGAGGGTTTCTTGGGTGTGTGAGAGATATTTTCCTCAAGAGAGACAAGATAGAGAACCAACTTGCTATACTTGTACCTCATCGGGGACATGCATTGAAAAAATGATCAAGAGCAGCCTGCTCTGATACCACTGATCCAGATTATTTTTGGCACGAAATGAGATCAGAGATATAATAAAGAAATGCACAGAGATATCGCGTATATCCAATAATATAGCAAAAATATATCAAATATGAAACCATAAACACAGAGATACAGTAATACATGATTTCTATTAATGAAAGAAATGTACAGAGACTGTAAAAATACAGAGTGAAAGACTCGCTAGAATGGTGGCAACTTATCTCTGAGAAGAGATGTGACAACTAATCGCATTTGCAAGAAGATGATTACAATGAGGCTCTGAAGGCATTTTTACAATAAGCAGGAATGCAAAAAACCCTGGACATCCAAAAACCTAACCCTAGGATATGAAGCACCAAAAGTCATGTGGGCCCTATTTGGGTAAGTGAGTACATCAACTTCCTGGGTCCGTAACTTTTGCATACGATCTTTGTTTTAGGCATGTGATAGCTCATTGGAAAGGTATCGTCGAGGAGATTCATTTTGTAGGATTAATCATGCCATATAATATCATTGAGAACCTCAATATCGAAAAACCTTCATTTGGGCCCTCAAAATGGCCCTAGAAGTTAAAACCTGCTAAAAATAGTAAATTGCCAAAATTGCCAGAAAACTATTTTGAGCCAGTTGGAAAAGGTGGGTGGCCACCGATATCCACCTGGATCAATTATCAGTGAAGAGGATTTTCAGATATGTCAAAGGAACAAAAGAGTTTGGATTATGGTATCCAAAAGGAAAGGATCTATCACTTATTGCCTACATAGATGCAGATTGGGCAAGTTGTATTAATGACCAACAATGCACCAGTGGAGAAGCATTCTACTTAGGTGAGTGTTTAGTATCATGGATAAGAAAGAAATAATCATCAGTATATTTATCTACAGCCGAGGTAGAGTATATTGTAGTAACAACATGTTGTACACAGGTTATTTGGATGAAACAAACTTTGACAGATATACAAGTTGAGTATGATGGGCCCATTCCAATCTATTGTGATAATACACAATACATCAGTATCTCAAAGAACCCGTTGATGCACTCCAATATGAAGAACATTCCAATCAAGTATCACTTTCTACGGGAGCAGGTTGCAGAAAAGAACATCCGAGTTAAGTATGTGGGCACACAAGAACAAGTGGCAGACATCTTTACAAAACCACTTCCATGGGAAGCCTTTGAGTCTCTTCGCCAGAGACTCGGAGTTATTTATACTCCAAAATGAATGCTTATCTTATGTGTATTATATGTACACAAGGAAGCACCATAAAGAGGACAATCCAGTCAGGGCGATCAACCCTGGATGGAAATATACCTTTTCCATTTATGACAAAGGGGGAGTAATTCATTAGATGTAGAGGAAAAAGGCATGGATGATGGTTCCAGGGGGAGCAATGGTCACAAAGATGTAGAGGACAAAGGAAAGTTTCCAGGGGGAGCATGAGTGATATGAATTTAGTATTGCATGACAAATTTCAGTTTTGCATCATAGTGTTTCCATCAATTCCAAAGGGGGAGATTTTTTATTAAGGTTGGTTTTCATTGATGTCAACCCTTGAAGAAATCCCGATAGCACAAAGGATGAACTCAAAAGTGGTCCCCTTATGGTGAAATCCCTCACGGGAAGATGCTTTGTGGAATAATGAGATGAAGGTAAGTGAATTTGTTAGTGAAACTATCCTAGATGGATAGTGTTTGTCGTGCCATTTCTGGGGGTATGTGGAACTTCACATAACTCCTCACGGTTAGAGAGTTATGGTGATAAGAAGTTGGAGAACGAAGGTTTGGGTAATGGACCCAAGTTTGTTTGATGGATAATGGTATGAGTTTTGATATATTTGTAGGTAATAATATTCTATATGGATAGTACATGTGATTCCATTTCTGGTGGTATGTGGAATGTCACATAACTCCTCATGGTTTGAGAGTTATGGCCTTACGAAGTTGGAGGACCCTCATATATCATCTAGAAGCCCCAAAAGATCAAAGTAGTCAAAGTGGTTTAAGAGATTTTAGAAGGTAAATAATAAAGTGAAGTGATGAGTGTACTATAATTCAAAGTGAATACAAAATAAATTATTTAAATAATAAATTTAATGGAGAAATTAGAAGTGGGTTAACCCTAAAATAAGGAAAGTGGACAAAGTGACCTAGAAGATGTTTTTAAGGAAGCTACTTGGAGAGTATAAATAAGAGGCAAGGCTCTCTCATTTAAGATCAAACTTGAGAATATTGAATATCTATAGGTGTCTGAGGTAACCAAAGGATATCTAAGCCTAATTTCAGAAGGAAGGTGAAGAAAAGAAGGCCAGAATTAAAGGGAGGATAAATTATTTTGATGATGCTTTCTAAGGTATGTTATTTACAAGACATCTCACCATTTTAACAATAACATTTTTTATAGAATGATTCAGACCATGAAATTGATATGACATTGAGGGAACATATCCAAGTATCTGTTTTAAAAAATTCATCTTGTGGGTCGTTGTATTTTTGTAGTTACACTCCGTGGAAAATAGGGTTTGTGGCTAGTCCTGAAACTAGTCTAAAACAAGTGTTTCGGGAAAAAACGTCATAACTTCTTCATAACAGATCCAAATTCAATAAGACAAAATGTGTTACTTAGAGTACACTCTATCTTATTCTATGTAACATTTTAGATCAATTCAACAAATATTTTGTGTGGGGCATGCTCTACAAGGTCGCTCTCTAGAATAAGCCAGAATTCAGCAAGGTATGCCATTTTTTCTATAACTCCTTTTCTGAGAGGTTTCAAGTAGTGAAACCTGGAGGAATTTCATAAAACAAACTGAATAACATTGTGTATTAGTTTTAGATATTTATTCATTACAGGTACATGGTTATGATTATTTCAAGTTAGGGTTGTTAACTAATCCAAAACTAGTCATGTGAGACTAAAGAAAAGTTTGATGAAAAATGCTAGTCTCTTGTTGTTAAAGTTAAGAAATGTTTGCATGTATGTGATCATATACACTAGGACCATTACAGAGTTACAAATCATATTTGGGTGATGAAATGGATGAGGGCTTTTGGTTGAGGTACAATTTGGTTACATGGTTGAGACAAGTAGTTGATGAGTTGGCACATACATGAGGTGTATAGTTGATGATTTTGGTACATATTGATGAGTCATAGTTGATGAGTAATTGACACATGATTGGTACATACTTGGTACATGGTTTTTTTCACTTGTTTATGGTACAAGTTGATTACATGTTGTTTGGTACAGGTTGGTGCATGGTTGATGCACTTGTTTATGGTACAGGTTGATTATAGGTTGAGGTACAGGTTGATGCATGGTTTAGGTTTACAATGGTATATCTCATAGTGATAGTGTGACAATGGTTACATCATTCTACTTCTACTTTAGGGTGGTTGGATAGGGCAAGGACAGGTGGTTGTAGCCACCTTCTAGATGTAGCCTGAGAACATAGGAGGTTGTAGCCAGAGAATTGGGGAGTTGGAGCTTCCCTCAGGTTGTAGCTTGAGAAACTAGGGGGTTGGAGCCTCCTTCTAGTTGCAACTGAAAAACAAAAGAAGTTGGTGCTTCCAATGAATGCAATTCTTCAAGACATATAAGAAAAAACATTTTATGGTTTTCTCCCTCTTTGGGTTTCCACACAAAACACTAATGTACTATGTATGTGTATGATTGTTCATTTGTTCATTTCTCACTATTGGATGATAATATAACACTTATATTATTCGGTTTAAAAAGGATTATAATTGCTCTATTATTGATTCACCCCCCCTCTCAGTAATCCAACAAAACTTACCAATGAATTCTTTGAGTGCCTCATTCATTCATCTCATGAATGTGCTCGGAGCATTTGTTAAGACAAAACACATGACAAGCCATTCATATGGTCTCTCATTTGTATTTAAGGTTGTCTTCCTCTCATCTCCTTCTCTCATCCTTATCTGGTGATGACCACTCTTCAAATCTATCTTGGAAAAATAATTTTCTCCACTTAAACAATCCAACAAATCATCCATTCTAGGTAAGAGAAATCTATACCTAATTGTTATCTTGTTGATTTATCTGGATTCTGTACACATCCTCCAACCCCCATCCTTCTTTGGGATCAAAACCATGGGCATTTCACATGGACTCATGATCTCCCTGATCAACCCTTTGTCTAAAAACTCTTGAACTTGTATTATTATTTCTTCATTTTCTTTTGCAGTCAACCTGTATGCAGCTTTATTTAGAAAACTAGCTCCTAGAATCAAATCAATATGATGACTAATACTTCTGATAAGAGGTAAAGTATTTGGTAATTCATCAACTACTATGTCATAAAACTCATCTAATAACTTATGTACTTCAACAGGTAGATCATTTATAGTAGTGCTAGTGAGAATTACTCTTGGCTTACCAACAACAACAAATTATTCATCTTCTTCCTTTTTGAATTCATGAAAGAGTTCTCTTTCACTCATGTGTAGTACACTTAGTCCAAGTTCCTCCTTAGTTCCTTCATATTTTAGTGGTAGTATTACATGCTTATGTCCATTATTTTCAAGGGTGTATGTGTTATTTCTCCCATCATGTATTTCATTCCTGTAATATTGCCAAGTTCTTCCCAACAAGACATGAAAAACATCCATGGGCATAACATCACACCAAATTTCATCCTTATAACTACCAATTTGAAATTCTACTTTGCATTGTTCACTTACCAAAATTTGATGGTCCTTTTGCAACCAAGACACCCTATATGCAATAGGATGTGGCACCTTTTATAGTCTTAATTTCTCAACCATTTTTGTAGAGACCAAATTATCAGTACTGCTACTGTCAATGACTATCTTGCATACCTTTCCTTTCGACTTGAATGTGGTCATGAACAAATTCTTTCTCTGTGCAGGTTCATTAGTTTCCTTCTCTGCTTTAATCATAATTCTCTTCAGCATAAGTGATTATAAAACTTCATGAGTCTCTTCTTTTACTTTTGTTTCTGCAGCCTTTTCTTGAGCTTATGTGATGTGAGTTCCCCTTGAATTTGTTTCTTTATTTCCAGGACAATCCCAACATTTATGTCATGTCTTTCCACATATATAACATCTGATCTATTTTCCTCTACCTTTGCCTCTCGAGAAGTATCTTCATCCTCTGGACTCTCCTCCTCTGATTAATTGACTACTAGAGCTACTTGCTTCTTCTTTTGTATTTTGAAATCTTCCCCTAGATGATCATTTTCCTCTATTTGAGCTTCTTCCTCTAGTTCTTTGGATCTGCTTTCTGATTAATTTATCCTCCACTTTCAGAGCTACTTGATAAGCATCCTATACTGTCCTCATGGTTAGGAGACTGATTTCATCTTGGATTTCAGACCTTATCCCATTTATATACCTAGCAACTTTCTCTGCATCATCTTCTACATGACTTGATCTGATGTTCAGTCTGTAGAACTCCTCAGTGTATTCCTTCACTGACATACCTTTTTGTCTCAAATTCTGCAATTTTATAAATAAGATCAATTGATAGTCCTTTGGCATAAACTTGGCCTTGAATTTGGCTACCATTTTATCCCAACTCTTAATTTTGTTTTTTCCTTTTCTTCTTCTATCAGCCTGTAACTCATCCCACCATATGGATGCATGTCCTTTCAGCCTAGTTACAACATTCTTGAATTTCTTCTCTTCATCTACATCCTCATAGTCAAAATACTTGTCCATTGCATTGATCCAATCAATAAATTATTCAAGACTTAAGTTCCCTTCATATATTGGAACTTCCATTTTAGGTTTGGCTCCTGCCTTTGTAACCGGTCTCAACAATTGTTCTTCAGTTGTCTCACCTCATGGGGCTTCTCCTTCTTCACTAGAACTTGTGTCTTCAACCTCACTGACATCTCCTATGTCAGATTCTCTCCTCTGAGTTTCTTCCATGGATTCCATCCTAGCCCAAACTCTCCTTAGTTTATTATGCAACTCTACAACTGCTCTCAATGGTGGCCTACCTCGTCTAGGCGGCACAATTTCTAAAGACAATACTCATCTAGCTTTGATACCAATTGATAGCATGACTGGACCAATGCTTCAAAGGTTCCACCTGTTCCAAGAAGTTGTATCACCCTTCTGGTGTCAATAATACTGAGGGTTGGTCTGTGGTCTAACAAACATATTGTTGGGCCGAAGTTTACTCCATTCCACATATGAAAAAAGGTTGTGACCTTGGTCTAAAACCATGTTCAAATCCTGACCATAGATATTTCATTCCCCACCACGATCAAAGGTCCAAGAAGTTGTCAAATGAAAGGACGATCCAATGATTTTGTTTTAACCAACCATTGAGATCAACAGTCCGTGCATCTCAACATGGTGGCAAGTTAGCAGCTTGTCCACTGTGCACATTAATCTTAGAGTGACACGTCACCAAATCAACTAATGGTTCATATATAAAGTGCGTAGCCTCCCAAAAATTAACGATCAAGAAAATTCGATTTGCACTAAGGATCTTCATCGTTGGATCTTATCTTGATCATGATCAATGGTGTTGGTTTCGATTCGTCCACCCAGTCAACAAAGAATGAGGATCATTGATCTAAATATGATCAACGATCATAGATCAACCTCGATAATTTATATGCCCATGTTGAAGCATGATCTGACGTTCTGATTTCTCCTTTGGTTTGGATATAACGATTGAGATTCAATCCTCTATATGATACGATCCAACAACCAAAATACCTTCACTCTAGATCTAACAATCAAGGGTTGTTGAACCTGTAATATACAAATTACTCTGCAAACTCATTATCAAATGAAGAATATAACTTACAGATTGATTTAATTAATTGTTGGAGAAGGGGATCGAAATCATAATTGAACTAAGAGATATATAACACCATAGATGAACTCAAACCCTTTTATTAATTCAATACCAGAACTTAGGATAAACTGTCTCAAAGTTCTTTGAACTCAATACACACACAACCTCACACCACCTCACGAATTACACAATGATATAGCTCGAATGAGCCCTCATACAAATCTAACAACCACACCCTAGCCAAATCTCAACAAACCCTGGAATTACTCACTTTGTTCTAAAAATCAGCAATAGAATTACACTTAATACAACAAATGCAATCTAAACATATTCTAGAGTTCTCTCGAACTATCTATTACAATGAAATTTTAAAATTAAGGGAACCAACCCCTTTATTAAAATTTTTTACCCTCTTAGGATTAGAATTCAAGATTTTGGTTGATGCTCGTGCATCCACAAGTGTCTTATTGTTGTTTCAATTAACAAGCAAATAAGCCACACACGTAGTAGCTAGTACCTATGAAAAGGGCTAGTACGCTTTAGTTTGAAGTGTACATATTTTATAGTAAAGGGAAAACTAGTTTTTTTTCATTTATCAAATAAATTTACAAGTGACTAATTTTGTATAATACAATTGGTTTTAAAGAAATTATTTAACAATAACTAAAGTTTTACTTATAAAATTTATTATTTTAATTTGATATATGATTGCACTCTTATATAGATAAGCACCACAAATAATGTCCAAATATACCTATGCAATCGTTTTTAAAATTTAGCAATACGTACACTTTGCATGTCTCAATTTTAAATAGAATAAAAGTATTACATGTTTAATGCTTATCTCTCCTTTTTTTTTCAACGAAAAAGATACTCTTTATATTCAAAAGGATATAAGAATGTACAAGGCTAAAGTAGCAGATAAACCACGAGAAAGCAAAATCCATGCCGATGAATCATGCAATCCATACATGTCAAAGGTGAAATCATGTCAATCCGAGACCATTCCCGATCCCATGGAAGGGTAGCACTCAAAGCAAGTTGACCAATCAAAGATTGATTAATGTGGAAGGTCCTTCATTGCCTTCTTCCCATCTTGTAAAACAAATGTGTCCCGATGGCAAGAATAAAGCTTTTTTAGATAGAGTATCAGCCTTGTTGTTTTCCTCTCTGTATATGTGAGAGAAGGTAAGATTATAAATCAGCTGAGTCGCTTCACGAGTTCTCTCCTTCCAGCTCACAAGGTCCGCCACATGGAAGTCTGCACACCCGCTCAACCAATCAATGATAATTTTGGAGTCGCCAAGAAGTAAAAGCTCATTGATATGTAATCGACTTGCCAGAATAAGTGACGCCCATGCTCCCATAAGTTCTGCCTTCATGTTGGTACCGTTCCCACAATTTAGAGTCCACCGGAAACAAGTTTGAGAGTTTAAGACAATTTTCCCTCCCGCCCCACAGAGTAAGCCATCTTGTTGTGCCGCTCCGTCAAACCAGGCCACAACTTTGTCAAGTGGAATTTGAAAAAAGGTCCTGCTAGGTGGTGTAACCGGTGACTGGTTCCTACTCAAGGCCATCTCAGCGATGATGAAATTGGCCACTCTATGAAAAGAAGGAGGATTTTCTTCGAACAAGGCTATGTTTCTGGTCTTCCAAACCTGCCAGTAGAGCAGAATTGGCAGCTGCACTGGGTTCTTTGCGACCTCCATCCATTTCTGAAAGCAAAAAGATAAGTTGGGACCTGACCAAGTTGACGTGAGTGATAGAGCTGTTGTTATGAGCCGCCACACCGATCTGGTAAAAGCACAATCAATGAAGACATGGTCGCTCGATTCTATGTTTGATTTGCACAGGATACAGCGACTGGGCCCCTCCCATCCCCTGGATTGAAGAATCGGCCACATCATCAGTTTACTTTCAATCAATAACCAAGCGAATAATTTCTTCTTGAGAGAGCAGTTTCTCCTCCAAATCTTGTCATGCCCTCGATCTTTTGTATTGCTCCAGCTTTTTGCAGCTAATGCACCATAGGCATTCTTAGCGGTGAGGGCGCCGGTTCTGTCCCCTCCTGTCCACAAGAGAAAATCGGGCCGATCCTATAAACGGATGCCCGATTCCATTAGCCTGCGCGTGTATCCATCCCATTCCATAGAGAGATCGACGTCCAATTCTAATTCCTCGCTGCTGAGCCAACAATCGTTCAGATGTCCCCCGTTGGTCAAAGATTTGATCTGGTAAAGGAAAAAATGACCTTTATTGTGCAGGTGCTCCAGCAGCTGTGTGGAAAGCAAGGCGTGTCTGCCCATTCCCAATAATCTGTCCCTGCCAACTTCAATCAAAAATCCATTACCCGGATTCCACAAGAACCAATGAAGAATGATGGGAAGGGTATTCAAGAGTTGTTTCTAGGTTTGTGAGCCTTAGGTGGGTCTCTCAGTGGCCGATCTGATCCATATATGGACCGATAAATGTGGGAAGTAATTTGCCTTGATTACCTTACTCCAGAGACCAGGCTTCATAAGAATTCACCAGAGGGTGTTGGCCGAGAGTGCTCTGTAGAAGAAGGGCAGATTCCTGAGACCCCAACCGCCCATCTTCTTGGGTTTTGAAATTGCCTCCCAGTTGCAGAGATGGTAACCAGAATTGTTCTTACTGCCAGTCCAAAGAAAGGAGACAATAAGTTGACAAAGAGTTCTTAGAACTGTGACCGGGATGTGCTAGCGCCATCCAATAGACCGGGAGGTTTTCCAAAACAGCTCTCCTTGCACGTGAGGCTTTCAATAAGGTTGATTGAAACACTAGTTATAATATTTGATATTAATAAAAAAAAGCCCTTTTCCTATGTGGAAAATAGATTCATGTAGAGGCTTTAAATATGGTGATTGAAATAATATTTATAATGTTTGATAATAAACAAAAATGAAAGCCCTTTTCCTATGTGTAAATAAATAAGTGACCTTAAAAATGATTAAATGACCTTTAACATTGATCTAGAGACTTGAAAAAAAATTATTTCAAAAGAGGAAATTATTAAATATTAAATGTGATTTTATTAAAAAAAAATTAATAGGAAACATCTTAATGTTTTATTTTTCTAACTTTAACTTTATATGTCATTGATGTTATTTTGATATGAAAATTATAACATTTTGAAATGATAGCTATTAAAACATATATTATTATAATTATAACTGAAGTTTTAATTTAAAAAAAAAAAAGTTTTAATTTGTAAAAAAATAATAATATAAAATTATAAAGATTTAAAATTTTAATTTGTAAAAATAAAATTATAAAGATTTAAAATTTTAAAAGTTTGTAAAACCAATTTTATAGAGTATAAGTTTTATAGAGTATAACTTAGTATAAATTTTAGTTTTTTCTCCATTGATATTCAATATAAATTAAAAGCCAAATACTTTTTAATAATCTTCAAATCCTTAAACAAACTTACCAAAGATAAGTTAAAAAAATAAATATAAATTAAAAGTCAAATATCTTTTAATAATTTTTAAATCTTTAAACAATATATCAAAGATAAGTATACAAACTATTGATACTCGAAAGTAATCGATGAAATAATATTGGTACTCACAATTCATTTTGAGTAGTAATGACCCCTTCGACCCTGCACCTGCATTATTGGACCCCTTCCCTGCACCTGCATTATTGGACCCCTTGGGCACAATTCATTCTCCAACGTTCGAATGCAAGTATGTAACCAATAGTAATAGAGACTATCAATGAATGGTCTTGGTTTGTAACTAATAGAATAAATTACATAAAAAGAAGAAAAACAACCAATGATTATCACTTCTCAAACTAGTTACGTTGAAAAGAAATCTCAAAAGTACAGAGTAGAATTTTGTTCATCACCATATCCTTCATTGCTCTAGGATTGAAACTAGTCTACATTGTTGCTTGCTTTTATCAAATTTTATTCTCTAAGAGATTTCAAACAAGATTCCAAACAAACTAGATTACCTAACAAAATATCCCCCTTTTAAAATCAATTAGAAATTTTAAGATGTTAATAGTATAGAATAACATTTGAAAGAAAGAAACGAAGATGTTTAATTCAAAGGTTCATGTGGGACAATTTATAAAAAAAATTGTGAAATAATTAACCCTACTAAAATCTATTAGTTCTTTTTCAATAGGACTCCAATGCGACACGAAGAGAAATGAAAATTGGTTTAGTATGACACATTTCTATGCTCTATATATTTAGAGATATACGATATATAAATTAAAGTGTATAGCTTATGAGCATTGGTAACCAATAATAACAATATATTTACATATAAAAAAACAATGGAAATGGATTGTGTGCATTGGTAACAAATAATATCTCTAAATTCAGGTAAAGAAAACAATGGAACTGAATTATTCTATATCACATGTAACTCTACCACATGTAACTTTGAAAGGAAAATATGTATTTAAATTTTTGAATTTGGGAAATAATATATACTCAATATCTTTGCAAATATTATAGTTGAAGAAATAAGTTCTTTATAAGTCTTTCACTTTATAGAGAGATAGATATGGTGATTACAAGTTCTAAAAGTTGATCATATAAGGGTGTATATATTACTGTGGCTCATTTTTGTTGAAGAAATTGACCCAAAATATTAAGAAAATAATAACATAACAGATAAATTTATTGAAAATCAATCATGTATATTGAAGTTTTATCTTTTGTAGTTAGAATATGCATGGGGATATTAGGGAGCTCATTGAAATCCATGTGATAAGTCTCATAATGTAACATAATATACTTTGGACAACTCATGCATTGCAGGTTCGATGATTTATAGAAAATGAGTATGTTTTTATTAGGGGGTTTGATTAGAATGATATGCAAGAGAATGCATGACTTGTACCTGAGTTTTGAGAGAAACAATATAATTAGTTGCTTCACTCATCAAAATTATTAACACTTTTCCCATTACTATTGATAAAATTGATGAAAGAATGTTTGTAGTCGTGATTTGTTTCCACGTGCCACCATTGATGGAGGACAACAACAGTGTCTTAGGAATTTGGCATTTTCATTCACATTTTATGTAAACAATAAATAATTCAATTAAAACATATTTTCAATAATAAAGGAATGGGCCATCCGGACTAACAACTGCTAAAGTATTGCCAAGATCTAGCTCATCAAGATCACCTACCCCCAGATGGGGTGCCACCTAGAGATCGCATATCACATGATGCGCTGGCAACAAATGTAGTTAAAGCCCCTCGTCGCCAACACCCTTCCCAATTCACTTGACATGCCCCACATTTACAAAGAGCAGAGCATAGAGTGTTGGGATGGTCCAATAGCTCTAATGGCACTTATGGGAATTGGTACTATAGCCTCCACCCACAACCCTTCAACATTCATGGCGTCCATTGCTATCACCTCACTCATTATAACACAGGGATTTCCCCATTGCTGGTTTTATCTCTATTTTTACCCTTTATCTCTCATTATCCCTTGGCTATCATGATTTGGCTCCCCCAGGCCCCTGGTCTTTTCATTTCATCCCTCCTGAGCTTCCTCAACCTCCCCATTGTGCACTCTCCGCCCCTCAGGATTAGCTTCGTTATGCCTCGTGAGAGAGGCAATCCCAAACATGGGCTGACCTACTATAGCCAAATGGGAAGGCACTGACACATTGGACCTGTGGCTCTTCAACCCCTTCCAAGAAGCAACCCGACCCTTTCTCCCCACTCTGATCATAACTGGGACATGAAAACAGATGAAGAGCCTCAGTCACCTATCCTAGAGCCCAATTACGGAGGTTTCATAGTGGAGGAGGAAATTACTCCTCACTGGGCGAAGATTCCTCATCACTTGCAAGATGCTTGTGGTGAACGGACGACACAGGTAGACACCAAGGACTTGGTCATGACAATTTTTCTGATAGAAGAGGAGCTTCCTCCAAGGCTGCCAGATTGCTGCAAAAACTCCACCGGCTCCAAAGCAGTAGACCTAGAAATCAATGGGGGTGAATTCTGGCATGAGAGAGAAGGAAATTATTCACCCAAGGTGCCAATGTAGCAGGTCCTGGATAGCCATGCCTCACCCAGATCATGTAGGCTCACGAAGGAACACATATACCTCATTTTCGAGATGAGGAGGGACCTAACCAAGAAAAAGTACAACTAGAGCCTCCTAAGCAAGCACATGGACTTCATGTTTGATTCCCTATTAGACGAGCCCACAAAGAGACGTTGCCCGACTTGCTGCCAGCCTTATGCCTTCACGGTCAACCAAAATGAAATCCCGAGTTCGCCTCATGTTTAGATTTTCTACTGTTATTTTTATGGTCTTAGTAGTTTTGTTTTCTTGTTGCCATGAAACTCTAGAGCAAACTATCTGTTTTGGTTTCCATATATATGGCAGAAAAGGTGGAAAGTTTTTAAAGTTCTCAGACATATGTTATTTATATGCACAATGCCACCTATGCACAATAGTGTTCATGCACAGTGCCACCTGTAGTGTACCCTTTCACCACTGAGGTTTCCAAACCCCTAAATTACCATTCTATACATGGATATTTACATAATTAAACACACTTAAACTCAGAGTAAAATATATGGGTACTGCTATAATTAATCAAGTCATAGCATTCAACAACACTTCATTTACACACAATGGAAAACATGATAATATATACAGCACAGTCATGCCAAAACATGTACAAAACATAATTCAGAATACTTATCTTTTATTAGCTGTAGAGATCATCAACCAAGTGCAGGCCTTCCACGAACCTCCCAGCCTTAGACCACACTATTCATCAGCTCAACAGTAGGTCACCCCTGAGCTGGGACCGAGCTCCACCCCAAGGAAAGAATCCTAGGCTAGGCTGAGGTTGCGGGGAAGATCACACATTCACATTCACCAGGAAGAAGCTCTCCTAGGAATCTCCCACGTTCACTGCACACAGACCCTCATTCCCCACATGCCTGTTCCACCCCAGGAGAGCGCACCTTCTCTGTCACCTAAACAGTCCTTCGGCTAACAGTCTCCCTTACCTTGGGTTACAGGAACAGACCGGACCGAAATTCTCCGGGCTCTATGGAAGCTACAGGGTTCCTTCCAGGAGTTCTCTTCTCCCTCTGCGCCCTCTCTCACCTTGAGGAGTCGCTCACAGGCTAACAAGCCTCATGCAGTCCAGCACTGCATGGTCACAACAACCACAGAAAACATAGACAATTGCTTCTCAAAACGGTTTAGCTGTCACAGGATAATCTCACGGGATGATTTCGGAGCAGGCTTCACACACAGGCTAGCTCAATTTTCCCCGAACAACCAGGGGTTCTTCCACTCGAGTTCAACACAGGGAATTCTGGTTCAGGAAATGCGCTCTCGGGATTGCCTGGAACAGACACAGTCTCACAGCTCTGTACAGGGTATAGCCGGTTTTCCTCAGGCAAACACAGCTTAACGGTTTCAGAGATGAATCAGAATATCCAACAAAGGTCGTACTGGTTCCACGCTCAGAGGTTCGGTTTAGAATGGCAGAAGATCCCCCCCCATGGTTCAGTTCAAGGCTTATATTTGTATTCACCAGGGTTGACACTTGTCACCCTGGGAACTGCATGCATACCACAACGTGCATCCCCTTTGCACGTTCCCTCCCTTGCTAGGAACTTAGGATAAACAGAAATGCACATGTCTCTTTTTTAAAATAATATAAAAATATTATTTCCCAGGCTTAAGCCCCTAGGCTTAGCACTCAGCCCTTTTCCCACCTTTTAGCCCCTAGTTCCTTGCCCATTCTGTGGATTCTCGCCCCCCCATCACTCATTCATCGTGGTCGGTCTGCACTGGCGGTGTTTTTATATTTTATAAATTGATCTGCATACATATAAGTACCTCAACAGGCTCCTGGCCTTCAACACTTAGGCTCCCTGGCCTAACCAATCACATAAGCCTTCAGCTTATACAAAACTTGGCTCACCATCCTATAGAACACATTTACAATTCTTTGCATATAACATGTTTTGTAACGGGGCTCGGCCTTGGGGACACTACAATCCCCCTCCCCTTATTTTTGCACTGTCCTCAGTGCCACTTACACTGTTTCTGCAATTCTTTCAAAATTTTCGAAAAGATGCGGGTACTCTGCCCGCATAACTTCGTCATGCTCCCATGTTGCATCTTCAGGACCGTACCAGTTCCACTGGACCTTTACAAGCCCTATAGCTTGATTCCAGAGCTGCTTGTTTTTCCTATCCAATATGCGCACAGGATGCACCTGCAGGACACCTTCTGGTTCCACCTGAATCACAGTCCAATCGATAACATGATTAGCATCAGGAACATATTTCTTAAGCAGTGAAAAATGAAACACATTATGTACAGTCATAGATGCAGGTAATGCGAGCATGTATGCAACTGGCCCGATCCTTTCCAGGATTTCAAATGGCCCACAAAATCTTGCTGCCAACTTGGCGCAACTTCCCAATTTCAGGGAACTCCTGTTAGTTTTCACTTTCATGAAAACATGGTCACCCACTTTGAATTCTTTATGGGTTATGTTACTATCAGCGTAACTTTTCTGCCTGTCCTGGGCAGTTTTCAAATTCTGTTTGATTTTGATCATCTGATCTTCCATCTCTTTGAGTAGTTCAGGTCCCATTACTGCTCTGTCAGTTGGATTATCCCAGCTCACTAGAGTGTTGCACTTTCTTCCATAAAGTGCTTCGAATGGGCTCATCTTCAGAGATTCATGGTACCCATTATTGTAAGCAAATTCTACCAAATGCAGGTAGTCTTCCCACCTTGATGGTTTATCCATCACATACATTCTCAACATGTCTTCTATTACTCTGTTTACCCTCTCTGTCTGTCCATCAGACTCGGGATGGTATGCTATACTGAAGTTTAGATTCATTCTGAATCCCTTGAACAGTCCTCTCCAGAAATTCGAAGTGAATTTCGGGTCCCTATCAGACACAATTGTCCTAGGAATTCCATGCAAGCGTGCAACTTCTTTTAAAAATATATCAGCAACATCTGCTGCTCTATGGGTGGTTTTCAGTGGAATAAAATGGACATCTTTAGTAAGCTTGTCCACCACCACCATAATTGAATCATGTTGCTTGCTTGTTCTGGGCAATCCTGTGATAAAATCCATTGTCACCACATCCCATTTCCACTCAGGAATAGGTAAGGGCCGCAACAACCCTGCTGGGTGTCTGTGTTCATCCTTGACCTTCTGGCATTCCATACATCTAGCGATGTATTCAACAATTTTCTTCTTCATACCTGGCCAGAAATAATGGCTTTTGATTGCTGCCACAATCTTCTGATATCCAGGATGTCCAGCATAAACCATGTTATGCATCTCCCTTAGAATTTCCAGCTTCAACTTTTGGTCATTGGGTACATATACTCTGTTCTTATACAAAAGTAGACCATCAGTTTCCAAGGCATAACCTTTCTCGGTCTGTGGTCTTTCATGTTGTTGTAGCTTTGCTACAAGATTTCTGTACTGCAAATCAGCACTTGCAGCCTCCATAATTCTGTCTTTCAACTCAGTTTTGTACATGCTAATGGCGGTAGCATGTAATTCATGCACTTTTCTATTGAGTGCATCAGCCACCTTATTGTCTTTCCCTTTGATATGCCTGATATCAAAGTCATATTCGCACAGAAATTCCAGCCATCTAATTTTCCTAGAATTTAAGGTTGGCTGATCAAATAAATACTTCAGACTGTTATGGTCTGTTCTTAATTCGAATTTCTTGCCCATGAGGTAATGTCTCCATTTCCTCAAGGCATGGACAACTGCTGCCAACTCTAAATCATGAGTGGCATAATTCTTTTCATGCTCTTTCAGCTTCCGAGATTCATAGCAAACTACAAATCCTTCTTGGCTGAGAACTCCTCCCAGCCCCTCCTTACACACATTTGTGCATACTACATAATCCTTACTTGGATGAGCAATCTTCAGGATTGGATCACTAGTGAGCAGCTGCTTCAATTGATGGAAGCTGCTCTCACATTGTTTAGTCCACTGGAACTTCTTCTCCTTCCTTTGCAAGGAAGTGATAGCATGAGCTATCCTTGAAAACCCGACTATGAACCTCCTATACTAACCTGCCAGACCCATAAAGGATCTAAATTCTGTCACATTTCTTGGTGCTGGCCACTCTTGAATGGCCTGTACCTTCTCAGGATCCACAACGATCCCTTCTTCAGAAATAATGTGTCCCAGATAATGGATCTGCTTTTGGTAAAATGAGCACTTGCTCAGTTTTGCGTAAAGCTGGTGTTCTCTCAACACCTTTAGCACCATTCTCAAATGTTTTTCATGTTCTTCCTCTGTCTTGGAATACACCAAGATATCATCCAAGAAGACTATGACAAACTTGTCCAGATAATTTCTGAACACTCCATTCATTAAGCACATGAAGACAACAGGCGCGTTGGACAGTCCAAACGACACCACAGTAAACTCATAGTGACCATACCTTGTTCTGAAGGCAGTCTTGCTGATGTCTTCATCTTTTATCCTCACTTGATGATATCTAGATCGAAGATCTATTTTAGAAAATACTTTCGCATCCTTTAACTGATCAAAAATATCATCAATCCTTGGCAGAGGATATTTGTTTTTGACAGTGACTTTATTCAACTGCCGAAAGTCAATGCACAATCTCAGCGTTCCATCTTTCTTCTTCACAAATAGGACCGGGGCTCCCCACGGTGACATGTTGGGATGAATGTACCCTTTCTTTAGTAGCTCTTCGAGCTACAATTGCAACTCTTTCAGCTCTGGATTACTCATCCTATAAGGAGCTTTCGAAACTAGAGCTGCTCCAGGCATCAGATTTATTGAAAAATCGATGTCCCTCTTCGGAGGTAGTCCAGGCACCTCCCGAAACATGTCCTCAAAATCTTTGAGCACCCTGTGGTCTTCCAGATTCGAGACCACATCTTGGAATACTTCTTCCACTCGAGCTACAAATAATTGACAGCCTTTCCGGTAACATTTCTTCAGCTGCATAGCTGAGATTTCTCTAACAGCCACGACTCTGGGAATTCCTTGGACTGTTACCTGATTTCCCTCTTCGTCCAGACATGTAAATCTCTTGTTTCGGCAATCCAGAAGGGCATGGTGCTGGTCCAACCAGTCCATCCCAATTAAGAAATCATATGAACCTAAAGGTAGAATGTTCAATTCAGCCTTAGTGCTCATTCCTTTCATGTCTACTGAACAAGACTTAACCAATTCAGTGACCTTCCTCTTGGTCCATGTGGCTAACTGCACTAACCAAGACTTCTCATGTTTGCTCTTCGTTAGATGCAAACTTTCCACCACCCTAGGGTCTACATAACTATGGCTAGCCCCTAAATCAATCAAAATAACAAGTGGTCGGTTGTTGATCATACCTTCCACTTCAATCATATGTGATTGAAATTCTGCTTTCTTGTTGTCCAGGGCTGCGTAGATCCTCGACATTCTGCTGCCCATATCCTCCACTGTTTCAGCTTGCCGAACAGCATGGACAGTTCTTGCTTTGTCTTTTCTGTGGGGGCAGTCTCTGTATATATGATTCCCTTTACAGCCCCAACACTCCATGGGTGGAGGCCTTGTCATCTATTCACTCCCTTCAGCTTTCCTAGGCTCTTTAAAATATGACTGTCCCCAAGGATTGTTCCTGAAAACGGAAGGCTTGCTTCCCTTCTGCCTTTGTTCTTTCTTAAACCTCTTCTGGTTATCCCAAGCCTTCTGAAAGATAGGCTTTTCTCTCTGCTGTTCGTATAGGCATTTCACCCTTCTTATGGTCTCTTCCATGGTCTTAGGATCATCATATTGAATTTTGTCACCAATGGAAGGTGGCAGTCCACTCAGGTACCTATGAATTTTAACAACTTCGTCCTTGATGAATGGAACATACTTCAGTAGTTCCAGAAAACTTCGTTCATACTCATCAATGGTCATATTGCCCAATTTGAGTTCGAAGAACTCCTTCATCTTTCTATCATAGTACCTTTTAGTCAG
>ML777809.1:712933-732544 GCA_009831015.1 Picea engelmannii
CAAAGCTGCATTTTCTCATACTGCAACATTAGAATGCTGTTCTAATCGTACTTCAACATTCGAATACTTTTGCCTTTTGAACATGCTTCCATTTTCTTGCATTAAATTTGGCAGGGACTACGCTGCTTCGCTGCCCTTGTTCATAATGAAATCACTTTCGAAAACAAATGATTAATCAACGTGAGAAAACATCGACTATAGATTCAAGTTAGATTACAACCATGGAATGAATTCACATTCTAATGGGTTGACAGAAACCCTACATGCATTTCAAAGCTTGGGCACTCCCTCATTCAAAAGAGTCTCCAAGAGTAGCCCCTTATAGACCAACATCTGAAGGTTACGTAATAGAATCTATTCCTAAAGTTTAGGAAAGGGGTTTGGATATATATAGCAAAGAATCTACATCCTTTGAATATATGAAAAACATTACTCCAAATGATAAGAACTCTTGAATGAACTACAAACATTATACCTAGCTCAAGAAGTAACACATTCATTCCGACAATTTTAAAATAGCAATAGAATGGGTTATAAAAAAGAAAATAGAATGATCATTGTCGAACTTAACGTTTCTTGCTATGATTAATCAAATGCATATTTGAACTATGTATAAAGGATAACATTCGACTATGGATACTCTATTGATTTTGAATAATTAGATATTCAATGCAGAAGGCAATGTCACTAAAAAGGTGATGGGATATCTCATTAATGATCATTAAATTGAGTCCAAAAATGGAATATTTTGAATGCTAAATGAAAGCAACCTAATTGGAATATTAGGACTAATTAGGACATCATATGCCAAAAATTATCCTTTGAATGCTTAAAAAAAAACAGTGTCCTATAATTGGGGCTAATAAGGGCACTTTGGACCAAAATTGACTTGTTAAATTGTTAAGTCAAAAGAAACCGATCTAAAAATTGGGCCTAATTTTTTTTCAAAGCAAAGAAAGAAGGTCAATCATGAAAGTCAAGTTGATTAAAGAATCATTCCAATCCAATGTAAGTTCAATATCCACAACAAACAAATTAAGTGAAGGAGCTCAATTGCTTGATCGAGGAGATTTCAAAGTGTTTTATGCAACAAAGTTGAAATCAAAGTAAAGTTTCCAAAGGAAATATGATCCATGGATCGAAACCAATATCAAAATAGAGGAAATATCATCATTGCAATGCATCCAATTGAATGGAGAAGCTCGATTGAAAAATTGTCTTGATTTGGAAATCAAGGTTTATTTGACCATCAGGGAGGACCTGTATTCGAAAGTTTGAAAGGAAGAACCTAATCAATTGATTGAAGGGGAAATGGGGGTGGAAATCAATAGGGGGTGATTACAAAATCATCCAAATATAAAATTAACTAGTTTGTGAGATCAGGGAAGATACGCATCCAAAGGATAGAAAGGAGCATAATCAAGAGATCATGATCAATCAAGGAAGCAAACATACATTTGAAATCACAAACCAAATGGTTTTAAAGGTCAACCTAATCCAAGAATCGAGGATGATTATGAAAGGATTACTCATTCAAAAAAACGACAAGGTTTGATTAGTCAATCAAGCTCGATTTCCAAGTCAAGAAATGAATCAAAAGGCTCAGAATAAAAAAATTCATGTTTGGGATTGGGTGTAACCTGATACAAAAAAGAGAAATGAAATTGTAGAGAACATAAGAGAAATAATTTTTTAAGACAGAAGGTGGTGTCTAAAGACACCATTACAACACTTAAGCACGATGCATTGTGATTAGAACATCACAATGCATATTGGACATCTTTTACAAAGCAATGACATCGACATAAAGATAATGACCCATCGGGTCTGCTATATATAGCTTCAAGTTCTAACCAAGTTCCTTGAAATCGGGAGGATATTTTCCACATATAATCATTAGTAGTTAGAGTTAACTCCATCAAATCCACGTTGTCTAGTTGGCTCGACAAGAATGCTTGACCCAACCATCCCTGTGTCTAACTCATATTCGATTTCTTGGCTATTCAATCCACCGACTGAATGTGTTCGATTGTTGGCTGATTATCCAACCACCAGACTTTCCAACTACTCGACTGACTAATGTAGATATCTAGTAGATCGCCCAACTGACTCATTCAAGAAGAAGTGTTAGGAACCTTCAGAAATTGATGTTCCAACACCCCTATTATAACCCTAAATTGCTCCATACATGCATACCTGGCACTGGGCCCTCTCACTTGCTATTTTTGCCAAGCCATCACTGAGTTTCTCTTCTTAAAAACTCATTTTTTGAATATGTACGCGTCCTACACCAATAATTCTCACGTACATACACTTGTTGCACCACTACAACCCACGTACGTATGTTATTTGCACCACTACAACCCGCGTATACTTGCAAAAGTTGCAAGGAATTCGTTGAGATTACGAGCTATTGGGTAGTTTCCCAACTAATCCACCACCTATAGCCCATCACCCAACTGAATAACCATCCTTGTGTCATATAAAAGGAGGTGTTGGGGTCTCATTCCACATCTAGACATAAGAATAGTGAAACTCTGCTCATTTCACATCCCCTCCTTGCCCCATGCATTTGTAGCCTTGTTGTGAGAATTGCTTCAAAATTCCCCATCTTTCCCTTTTTCCTCCATCATAAACCCATTCCATTTCCCAAGAAGAAGTTTGAGAGGAGAAAGATATGCGGAGGTGCACTTGGAGCTTGGTGAAGAGGAGCCCAGACCAGGTTCGAGGAGAAGTAGCCGACTTTGGTTGTAAGTGATCATTGTATTATCAATAAAAGAATTACTTTTCCTGTCCCAAAACATCATGTGTTGAATGTTTGCATTTGTTCTATGCTTTTATTCTAACATCTAACCCTTATTTATGTATGAAATGTATGCTTGTAGTTTTCTGTTTATCTGTCTTTGATTGCAAGCCAACCTTTGGGAGGAGGTTTGCAGTAAGTGAAGCTATCAAGCGTGAGAGGATCACCACCGGACATGGAGTAAAGGTACAATTACTGAATCCTTCTCATTTTACTTTTCTTGCATAAGTCTAGGGTAGGTTTGGGGTAGTTAGAGAAGTAGGAGACTTTTAAACGGTTATTGATCTGCCTACATTGTAAACCCTGGTGTAGCCATAGGGGGGTTTTTCCCACTAGCAACCCCCCATCAACACACAACTCTAGATATTTAAGAGGTGAAATCATGTCAGTAGGACACCCCCCTCATAATTTTAGCTTCCCGAATCCCAAGAATTGTACTGAGATTGATAAATCTAGCATCAGATAAAGGCTTAGTGAAGATATAAGCTACATGATCATCTATTCTGCAATAGAAAAGAGAGACAATGTTCTCATGAACCAGTTGTCTCAAATAGTGAGCATGGAGCTCAATATGATTCATATTACTATGGGAAACAAGGTTGTTAGGAACTTGAATGACACTTTGATTTTCACAGTAGATTGTAGTCGAGGTCTCAACATGAAAGCCAAGTTCACCCAGAAGTTGGTGAATCTAGACTGCCTCTGTACCTGCATGAACAACACCATGATATTATGATTTTGTAGTAAAAAAGGAGACTACCTTCTATTTATTGCATGACCAAACTAGTTGTCCAGTGTTGAAGAAAAACACATATCTAGAAGTGGACTTTTGATTATCTCTTCCACTAGCCCAGTCGGAGTCGATGAAGCCAACCAATGAATCTGAACTTCGACAATACTTGATACCAAAATGAGTGGTACCCTTGAGATAGTGGAAAATTCATTTGACTTCTTTCCAGTGGCTTTCTTGGGGTCCTACATAAACCGAGAAACCAAAATAACAACAAAGGAAATGTCATGTTGAATGTGAGTACTAAGAGAAATAATCAGCTGAACATAGTTCATATTTGCAACATGAGAAAGAATCAGTTGAACATAGTTCATATTTGCAACATGAGAAAGAATCAGTTGAACATCTTCCATCCAAATCACGCAACAAGAGAAAGAATCAGTTGAACATAGTTCATATTTGCAACATAAGCAAAGGTCTTACTGTATTCGATGCCTTATTGTTGGTAAAATCCCTTCACAACCAAGCGAGGTTGATAATTCTCAAGAACACCTTCAGAGGTAAATTTGGTCTTGTAGACCCATCTACACTTCACAACATTATTTCCATGTGATTGGGGAAATAATTCCCAAGTGTGATTCTTTGATAAAGAATCTATCTCTGTCTACATGGCCTTCTCCCATTCAAGTTGACCTTGGGCATCTAAGAAGGTAACATGGTCAAAAGTTTCAAGGATGCAAGTCTTCAATGCAATGATGACATGTTTCTTTTGAATTTGAGTTTGGCATCCTATATAAATATCACTGACATTAGGTCCAACAAATTTAATGGTATTGGTATCCCATTTGGGTATATAAGAAAGGGGTGAATTATTGGTCATTGCAAAAGTTCGATCAAAAGTCATAACAATTTTATTCGACAGAGATGGCGGACCAGTCGAAATAGATATTGATGGACCAATCAACTCAAAGGTTGACGATGTAGTCGAAAGAGGAACAAAGTTTGATTGTCGAGTCAAAGAATTTAAAAATGAAAAAGGAGAACCAAAGTTGGAAACAACATCAAGGTGATCATCCTGTAATAATCTAGAAAATGAATTCAATAACTTGATTCTAGGAGACTGCTCATCAAACCCTACATTTTGTCTAATAATGATTTTTTGTTTGACAGAATCAAATAGTCGATATGATTTAGACTCTTCATAGTATCACATCATGATGCAAACATGAATCTTTGCATCCAACTTCTTTCTGCAAACATAAAAAATATGAGCCCAGGAAACACATCCAAAAACCTAGAGGTGGTTAGCTGAGGGATTCTTTCCAAACCATCATTCGACTGGAGTCACCAAAGGAATAACTCAAGGTGAGATGCGATTGAGCAGATAGTTTGCATAATATATAACTTCATCCTCGAAGCAAGGAGGAAAATATTTGTCCTGCAAAAGACATCTAGCCATTTCGATTAACATCTAATTATTTTGTTTTTCAACACCATTCTCCTTAGGTGTATGAGGAACCGATCATTTCCATACAATACTATATCGAACCCGGTATTCTTCAAAAGGTCGATTGAAATACTCACCACCATTTTCTGATCTGAGGCACTTGATGGGTCGATCACATTTCTTTTCAGCAAAGGCTCTAAATTATTTGAACTTTTCAAAGACAAGATTCTTATTCTTCCGAAACTAAACCTAAGTGAAACGAGAGACATCATCAATGAAATTCAAGATATACCTTACACCTTCCAAGGAAGGTAGATTGATGTAGCAAAGATCAATATGAACTAGCACTAGGAGGTTTTGTGATCGTCATGCTTTTCCAAAGTCAAAGGGTGCCTGATGATGATTTCCAAGAACACATCCTTTACATACTCCATAAGGGGGAAAAACTTTAGGTAAAATAGAAAGAAAATAAAAATGAAATATCAAGGATTTACCACTTAAAACAAATAAAAGAGGGTCCCCAAGTTTTGAAAACTTGGAGTTTGTTGAGACCTCGATAAATAGGATAGAAATAAAAAACCATCAAGAATCTATTTCTTATCCATTAAGAATACTACCAATTGATTAATACAATCTTAAAATGGTTCTTGGGTGCAAGCATCTTTCTAAATACAATGCAAATAATGTTCACATGATTGTCTACATTTAATGATAAATGTGTGTAGAAGTTAGTTCGACTCATGTTGATAGTAATGTAGATAACCAAATGAAAAATATTAAAAGTTGAAGATCCATTTTGGCCCATTTTTTATATATTTTTCAATGCCTTTCCCATATTTTCTATATTCTTCAACATCTTGCAAAGATATGTAATGTGTTGGTAGGGGATTGAATCATGAAAACTTGATCAATAGTTTGTTGAATGATATTCCTGATAGGGCCTATAGAGTGATCCATTTCACCTTGATCTCAATAAACTACTTTATATTACAATTAATTCATGTTTTTGAACCCCAATGATCCTTTTTAGTGAAACATTTTTAATTGTTGCTCTAGTTAACCACCCCTAATACATGCAATCTTGATTATTTTTTGTGTTGCATAGTCATGGGAAAAACCATGTCTTATCTATAACTACATTATCATACACATTTTTTAAATTGTATCATTAATTTTTAGTAGTGATGGGCCTCTCAAAACCTCTACACAAGGCATCATATTCTCAATAAAATTCACCCTTCTCTCTTGTAATATTTTGCATTCTCTTACAAGTTATAAAATTATTTATATTGTGATTTTTGTTCCCTCTCATGATACTTAGCACTAAATAGGGTTGAATGTCTACCCTTATTATATTTAATTCACACAAATTATCTAGGTCATACCCCTCTAAAGCCTTTTCAATAACCAAAGTCAAAATCATTTAACCCTACAACAACTTTCTTGAAATGTTTAGTATGTTTTATGGTTTGGATACCTAATTTGATGGGCATAGCATTGAATTCATTAATTCCCTTATCTTTAAAAATCACATGCCATTCCAAATACTATATGAAAACCTCCATTAGAAAGTAACATTTACATATGAATTTAAGAAATTTGTAGGGTCACTCACTAAACCTCTATATATTAATATATGTCCAAGGACTTTCATAATAAAGAAATAAATTCCCTTTTCCACAAAGGGAATTTTCGTCTGCTTTAGTAAAGCATGATGGTTTTTTCCCTATCAACATTCTCTTCACTATAAATACAAATATATTATAAAATATAAAAATTCATCCTATTTTATGGGTTCATAACACAATGCACCATATATAAACGAGTTTGACATTAAGGGTTCTTGTAAGATGATCTATAAACTGCCTTGGATATTCCACTTGTTATCTCACTAGAATAGAAATTAAACTTATAGGCACTATAATTAGTCTATTCTACTTGTCCTTTGATACTCTTGTTACAAGCCATCATAACACACATATTATTAACCACATACATATAGTCATTCCCCATTCTTGTCCTTAGAAATCCCCTAAAAAATTCATTGGATATACTTTCTCATGGCCTTGTAGGCACTAGAAGTGGACTATATAGTCCCTTCTTCCTATTGCTAGGCTTATTGGTACAACACAATATACAACCTCTAGAAAACTAGTTAATTATTCTTTCATATTGGGCCAATAAACACACCTTTTCAAGTTGGCCAAAACTTTTCCAACACTAAAATGATTAACAACCTTGCATGCATGAGCCTCCCTTATTTTTTGTACTCTTTCTTCCTTTGGCAAAAAAACGCTTCCCCATATTAGAGATCATAATCAACTTTTCTATCTACATATGCTTATTCTTAATGATCCTATAATGGTGGATACACCTATTGAAGTCCTCATCTTCTACATACTCTTATCTATGTTCTTCATGGGTGAATGGATCCATGCACATAATCACTCCTAGAGATGTGATGTTTGGTGTTAGTGATCTTGATAAAAAAATAAACAAACTTGTTGGCAATTTCTTTCATATATCCAATCACTAGATGAAACTATTGGAAACATCTCATATATTTAAAATGTCTTTATTGCTAGAGATTACTCTAAGTTTGCAACTATTGCAAAGTCTAGTGATCAATATTTATAATGGTCTCCTTACCTAATAAATAGTGCTTCCATTTTTTCACTTCTTGCATGTAGTCATATAGTTCCTTGTCATATGTAGGGTAGTTTAGTGTTACTCTTCAAAATAGATTTGAATGATAGTATACCGGCCTTTACCCCTTTCATTAACACTAGACTTATGACACACCTATACCATCAATTTTCATTTCAATGTCTTATATAAGTTAAGTAGTTCTAGAACCAGGCCTAGACTAATATTCTGCTTCAAATTTTCAAATACTTTCTATTTATTCTTACCCAATTTTGGTTGTTAAATCATAAAGTGGTGATGCCAAAACCAAAAATGATGCTATGAACTTTCTTATATATTGGGCATCATCCACAACACACCTATAATCCATGATATTAGTAGGAGTGTGCCATTTAAGGATGGCCTTTATCTTTGCAATATCAATCTTCTACTCACCTCCACTAATCAAATTCCCCAAGTACACCTAGGGTTTCTTAGAAAAGTCACACTTATTTATGTTTTCTAGTAGTTGGTGTTTCATCAATATCTACAACATCTAATTCAGATGTACAACATGCTTCTCCTAGTTAGAACTAAATATAAAATAACTTACAATTATACGATGACAAATGAATATATGATTTGTCACAACACACCATTTATTAAACACAAAGGTCATTGGTGCATGACTCAAATTGAAAAGCATTACTAAGAATTATGTACAACCTTGCTTCATCTTGATGGTGTTCTTCCAAGTGTCTTGTTCTTTGATTTGAACTTGACGATATTCAAATTTCAAATAAAACTTTGTGAAGTACTCTACATATTGTCATTGATCAAATAAGTTATTGTTCTAGGGAAGAGAACATCAACTCTTGAGAGAGACAATGTTCAGAGCTATATGTTCAATGTGCATTCTCCAAGTCTCATCTTTCTTTGATATTGATATAACAAGAAAACCATGTGGTGAGGTACTTCATCTTGTGATTCCTTGCTCTAATAATTACTACAATTGTTTATTAAACTCATATCAACCTAATATGGATTGTTTGTACAATATTATATAACAAGGTTACCGACTTAATGAGAATTGTGACCTCAAAACAAGAAATATAGCTCTCAAAAATATTTTTTGCATCAAAAACACTAAAATCAACCTTTGAATCAAGAAGTGATGCTACTGGTAGCACCTTTTTTTTTAGGTTAGAAGTACAACAAATTTTCACCATTGCTTTAAATTATTGTAAAATTGCAAACAAAAATCTTAAAATCAACCCTCAAATCAAAAGGTAGTGTTCACAGTATCACCTCTTTTTTTTCGAGGTTAAATTAAAACTTGCTTGAAATCATGGTCTTGAAAACCGATATCGTTCTAAACAAAAACCTTATAATTGACCCTCAAATCAAAAAATGGTGTTCACAACATCACCTCTCTTTTTCTCGAGGTTAAAATTACAACTTGTTTGAAATCGTGGTGTAACACCCTGTTTCCCCCCAACTTGTAAATATATAACTGGATTGGCCAAGAACTATGGCAAACTCATAAATGTGAATATGTGATGTAAATGGACCTTGAGAAAGAGGTCAATGAATGTGAATGACATTCTGAATTTATTGCAGGACTGCTGATGAGGGGATGTGCAGAAAAAGAGACCACGATGGCGATGGAAGGCACCTGAAAAGGTGGCGTTAACTTCCACCGAGAATTAAATACCGTATTTGGAATCCACTGGCCCGGAGAACCAAAAGTGGCTCGTTGGCCTTGAAATTCAATGCCTCGCAGGCTGGTAGGCAGATGGCTTGATGAAGGATGGGATGGTGAACCGCCCATCTGTAGAGTCGTCAGGCATGATCGGCGCGAGGGTAATCGTGCCACACATAACCTCGCGTGAGGATAAGGCGTATGGAAGAAGCGATTAGAGGGTAGACGCGGGGGGAACTCTGGCATGTTATGCAGAGTGAGTGATAGCAGAGAGGGAGGATTGCAACCTTCGCTCCTGGTCACTGGCAGACAGAGAGACACAGTCTCAGAGCATCGTGGTCTCATCTCGGGGGTGGCTAGTGGTAAATCCGTTGGGAATCGCTGAGCCTATGGTTGGGTGGAAACGATCACCCCTCTCAACAGTTGCACCCACTTCTGAAGTTATTTCTGATAAGTGTTTTGCCTCTGGCATCCTGATATATATATGTATATATGTGCTTGTTCTGATAATTATGCTCGTAAGTTGAGAAACGATGAATGATTTCATTATAAGGATAACTATATGGAGTTTTGATCAGTGCTAGTAGTTATATGTATATTCATATGGAAAGAATACGTAGGATTTATGTCTTCATGAAATCGTTATGTGTGTGTACTAGTCAAATTCAGTTTTCATGTCTGGTTCTCGGGAGGACGACATTCTTACATACCTCAGGTAGTACCCTGAGTAAGTCCCCCCATAGAAATACGTTCCTCGAAAAACCCATCAAGAATCGTGAAGGCTTAAGGCCTTAGAAATCCTGCATAAGGAGGAACGATTCCTCTTGAGGGACCAGATGACAGCCTAGGGATGAAGTAACAAATCGACAGATGAGATTCTGTCGGGAGATCTGTGGTCACTCACGACCGTCAGATCGAAGGAAGAAGATGGAGTGTTAAGTGCTTTAACCTTTATAGGTAGTAATCAATGGACGAGATTTCGTCGAGGAATCTGCGGTCACCCACGACCATTAGATTTGTAGGAGAAAGTAGGGGGTTGAATTCCTTACCCCTCTGTTTTCCTGTGTCTTCGTGGGTAGTGAAGATTTTAGGACCGTATATCCCCAAGGTTCATTAGAGTCATGGAAGAATGCATGGGTAGGAACCGTTACGAACCGTCGGATCTTAACTGAACAACCCAACAGCCGTTAGATCTGTCAAGAGTTACCCAAGGGATAAGACTCTAGTGTATAGGGACTTTTCCCCAGGATAGATTTGAGCCGTCCGATTAACAAGGGCCACGTGTCATGAGACCTCTCATCTTGGGATATCGGCATTCGGGAAATCGGAGTTCCTGAGGTCGTGAAAGTCGGGACATCAGAAGTCTCAAAAACACAAGGAGTGATATGAACTATCCATACACTTGGGAAACGTGTGAGAGATCTGAAGGGAGTCGGAGTTCGGCATTTCGCGAGTCCTAGGGACCAGGCGTCTAGGACATCCGAGGTCGCGAAATCCTGAGAGTTAACCAGGACTATCCATTAGAGGAGGACGCGCGACAGCAATCGGAGCCGTCGGGGAAAGTCCCGACAGGAAGTCGCCTATCGACATGTGGGTCATCGAGATATTGGGAATCCCGGTGACAAGGTGTCTATGCAATTTGGAATCGTGAAATACGAAACCCCAATCAGCGGGGGACAACTGTTAGCACATCAGGGCTGAGGGAAGGACCACAGGGGAGGCTAGCTGTCAACAAACCGGAGAGTTGGGATTCGCAAAATCGGGAATTTCGTGGACACATGCACTTTGGCATTGAAAACCCTGAAACCCTGATGAGGGACAAGGCCACGGTCTTGTGAGATAGAGGTCGCGTGGATTAAGGACTTAGCCTGGGAGGCTAAGGTAGCAGAGGAGCATATTGAGATTTGGGGATCGGTGAACCAACTTTTTGGGACCTCACGAGTGTCAAAACCCTGATGGATGGAAGATATTCTTTCGGAGGATCTTCGGGTCTGTCCTGACCGCTAGATGTGGCAAAGAGACGTTAAATTAAGCCAGTACACGCTTATGCTATAGGATAAGAAACGAGTAGATCTAGACGGTCAGAGTCCACCCGCCCAGATCTATGGCTGAGGATGCATTCTGGATCCCCCTTTCCATTCTACCTTTAATGAGGGGGGGGGTCCGGAATTGGACATGCAACTCTTGAACGATCGATATTTACTCACCGTGATCAACGGATTCCCAATGGATTCCGGACCCCCCTTTCCATTCTACCTTTAATGAGGGGGGGGTCCGGAATAGTGTGGCGTGTGAAGTGGGGCCCCTTCTGTCATGACGACCACCGTGTTGTGTTTCCCTCTCGCCACCTGTATTACACCCAAATGTGCGACAGGGCTTGTTCCCATCAGCGGATTCTCTACCCCTGTTGAGGTTTGTTCCTATTGGCCATTTGCTGACCCTGTAGGGACTCGTCCCCATTGGTCGCTCGCTAGCCCTGTCAGGGTTCGAAGGTTGCAGAGTCGAACGTTTAGACATCATTGTAGCACCGAGGCGCGAAAACCAAATAGGCACTATGTTCAAATGGGACCATGATCATGACCCGCGATCGCATGAGAACGGAGAAGAAAGAAAGAGCCAATTTGCGTTGGGTCTCCATGGTTATTTAAGGGTTCGAGTCCAACCAAGGACCGATTTTTTTTTATTTAGGTAGTGGGTATGTTACAAAGTGGTATCAGAGCATGGTTACAACACTCGGCCTGATTGGGCTCATGCACGATTCATGCATAAACTCCGTTCGAAGCGCTCCTATGAGGAGTAACCCCTGACCTAACTATCTTGTCCAGGATTAAAAACTTGGAATATGAAAACCCGACTGTGTATTCATGTGAAAGAGTTATGAAATTATGCGCAAATTATAAAATGAATTTAACTCTTGACTAATAACCAACGTTTGTCTTTTCACTCAAGTAGACGATCAACCGCGGGAATCTACAGACGTAGAGTATGGTGACTCACCAAGAGGTGGGAGAAGGCTCCCATAATAGAGACGAAGATTCTGATGAAAGAAGAGCAATAGGAACCCCTCCAGACCTAGCCGAGACTGTGAGGAGTCTCATGGTTGGGTTGCAAAGCTGCAAGGCCGACAATGAAAGGATGATGAAAGAACAAGAAAAGCAAATCGAAATTAATGCAGTTTTACTGCAGAGCTTATCCGACCTACAACGACAAATGCAACATGAACCAGAGATGCAGAATCATGGTCATGTCAGTGGCCACACTGAGAGAAGCACATCCAGAAAGGTCCAACCCAGAGGTAAAGAACTAGTACCAGATGATTCTACTGAGAAGGAAGCTGGTGATTCAGAAGGCTCTTCCAGCAGCAAGACCAGTCCCTATTCTCAAAAGAACAAAAGAAGCAAAAGACTTCCAAGAGTCATAAATTTGAGGAATTCAAGAAGTCCAAACCTCCCTCCTTCGATGGCGAGATAAAGAAGGGAGAGGAAGTTGAGGCTTGTCTACTCGGACTGAAGAAATATTTCAGATTCCATGACTTTTCAGAGAATTTGAAGGCCCGAGTGGCCACTTTCAATCTGAACGGAAAGGCTTCCATCTGGTGGGAAGACCTTAAGAACATGAAAGGGGTCTATGAGGAGGACCTGTCTTGGAAACAGTTTGAGAAGTACTTCCAGAAGAAGTATTTGTCGTAAAGGTATTTCGACGAGAAGGCTAAAGAGTTCTATGAACTCAAATTGGGACAACTTACTATAGAGGAGTATGTCAACAAATTCCTCGACTTACTGAGATATGTACCCTACATCAAAGCAAAGAAGGTGAAGGTACAATGCTTCATCATTGGGCTACCCAAGGAATACCGAAACTGAATTGAATTTGACGAACCAAAGACCTTAGAAGACACTATACAAAAGGCAACATATTGTCATGAACAATATGGACATCGGGCAGAGTCTCGTGGAGACTGGAAAAAAAAGAATGGTTCAAAATTTCAGAAGAAAGGGAGAAAATCCTCGGGATTGAAAAACTACAAGAAGAACCATAGAATGAACTTTCCAACCTGGAGTGTACTCCAGCAGAACTTTCCCTCGGTGGACGGAAATAAAACTTCTGGACCTATACCCGTAAATACTGATAACCCAAAGAGAAAACCTTTGGAATGCTAGGATCGTAGAGGAGAGCATCTCTAGAGAGACTGTCCACACCGACAACAGAACAGTCGAAAGTTTTATAACATGCAGGAATCTACCACAGTCAATGATGTGGCAAGGAGTGTGCCAAATATTTATGCAGCCTTGGATAATAACCAAGCTAACCACCAAGCTTCAGTGGTGGAAATAGAAGGTATGATTTTCAACCATCTGGTGTCTGTTTTGATTGACCTTGGTTCAAATTTGAGTTATATATCCCATAGAGTTGTTGATAAGTATAAGCTACATCCACATAAGCAAACTAAACCATGGTTGGTACAGTTATCCACTGGCACCAAAAGAAAGGTGGTAGAGGTCGTACCAACCTGCCAATTAATGTTGGGTGAATTCCCCACCCAAGAAACCCTTAATGTATTACCCATGGGATTGTACGATCTGTTGATTGGTATGGACTGGCTAGCCGCCCATAAAGCCAAACTGGACTGTTACTATAAAACCTTAGAATGTGTGAGCGAAGAAGGAAAAAGGATAACCCTTCAAGGGATCCAAAAACCGGTCTCGATGAGACAAATATCAGCCCTGCAAATGAGAAAGTATTGCTGACAGGGATGTCCCCTATATGCAATACAGGTACTGAAAATAATCGAAGGCACTAAACCAAGCCCCGATGATCACCCTATCTTAAGAGAATACAGAGATGTATTTCCGGAAGAGGTACCGGGTCTACCTCCAAGAAGAGACATTGACTTCTTGATAGAACTCGCACCATGAGCGGTGTCGGTGTCCAGGACACCTTACCGAATGAGCACTCAAGTTACAATTGAAAGAAATGATGGATAAGGGTTATATTCGACCCAGCGTGTCCCCATGGGGAGCACTGGTCTTGTTTGTGAAAAAGAAGGATGGCACCCTTAGACTGTGTATAGATTACAGACAACTTAATAAAGTAACCATAAAGATACCCCTTTCCCAGGATCAATGATCTATTCGATCAGTTGGGAGGTGCGTCTGTTTTCTCGAAGATTGACTTGAGGTCGGGATACCATGAAGTCCGAATTAAGGGTGAAGACATCCATAAAACCACTTTCCGGACACGGTATGGTCACTATGAGTTTTTGGTAGTGCCATTTGGGTTAACCAATGTTCCTGCCACTTTCATGTGCTTAATGAACAATGTACTCAATAAATTTTTAGATAAATTTGTACTAGTATTCATTGATGATATATTAATCTACTCTAAGAACAGAGAAGAACATGAAGAGACTCTTAGACTTTAGCTACAAGTGCTAAGAGAGCATCAAATCTATGCTAAATTCAGCAAGTGTGACTTCTTTCAGAAGAAAATACACTACTTGGGACATGTTCTGTCCAAGGAAGGGGTAGCAGTAGATCCTAACAAGATCAGGTCTATCATGGAATGGCCTAGCCCAAGGGATATCTCAAACATCAGATCCTTTATGGGATTGGCGGGATACTATAGGATATTTATAAAAGATTTCTCCAGGATTGGTTGTCCAATCACTGCCCTCCAGAAGAAGGGGACATAATTTCTATGGACACAGCAATGCGAAGGAAAATTTCAAACCTTGAAACATCTACTAACCCATGCACCTGTGTTGAAAATCGCTGACCCAGAAGCTGACTTCCTTGTGTGCACAGATGTCTGTAAGGAAGGGCTCGGAGGAGTCCTTGTGAAAGAAGGAAAGGTGATCTGCTATGAATCCTGAAAATTGAATGAGCATGAAGTCAACTATGTGACTCATGATCTAGAACTAGCTGCCATAGTGCATGCCTTGAAAATGTGGAGGCATTAACTCCAGGGAAGGAAGTTTGTACTGATGATGGATCACTGTGGATTGCGGTATTTGTTTGATCAATCCAAGCTTAATTCTAGACAAGCCAGATGGATGGCCCTCCTTAGGGAATTTGATTTTGAAATCAAACACATCAAAGGGAAGAAGAATAGGGTGGCCGATGCCCTTAGCAGAAGAATGAGAACAATTCACCTGGCAGTGGTGAGTACCTACGAGACAGATGTCAAGAACAGAGTCAAAGAAGCACAAGAAACAGATCCCTTCGTCCGAAATGTGACCCTGTACCTACATCAAGAACCCGCTGGAGCAAAATACGAAGGCTATCAGATGACCAAAGGAGGTCTACTCACCTACAGAGATAGACTGTACATTCCCAATTGTGACGACTTGAAGAGGTTCATCATGGATGAATTACACAAAAGACCCTACACTGGTCACCCAGGATACCAGAAAATGATTACTGCCACCCGGAAGCAATTTTATTGGTTGGGATTGAAGAAGGACGTAGCCAAATATTTGGCCCAATGCATAGAATGACAACAGGTTAAAGCAGAACATCGACACCCAACAGGACTATTACACCCTTTAGCCATCCCAGAATGGAAATGGGAAACCATCTCCATGGATTTTATCACTGGATTACCAAATTCAACCAAACAAAATGATGCCATTATGGTGGTGGTGGATAAACTGAGCAAGTCCGCTCATTTCATCCCCATCAAATCAACTTGCAAGGCGATAAATATCACCCATATATTCATGAAATAGGTATTCAGGCTGCATGGCATGCCGAGAGAGATAATATCTGACAGAGACACAAAATTCACTTCCAAATTCTGGAAATCACTGATGGCGGGTTTAGAGACCAAATTGTTGTTTAGTACCGCCTATCACCCTCAAACAGATGGATAGACAGAAAGAGTGAATCATATATTAGAGGATATGTTAAGGATGCATGTGATGCATCAACCCAGGAAATGGGAAGACTACCTGCCATTGGTAGAATTCGCCTACAACAATGGTTATCAAGCATCCTTAAAGATGAGTCCATTCGAGGTCCTCTATGGTAGACAGTGTAATACCCCAGTCAGCTGGAGTAATCCTATAAATAGGATTTCTTTTGGACCCGACATGTTGAAAGAAATGGAATATCAAGTGACTCAGATAAAACAAAATCTGAAGGTCGCTCAGAACCGACAGAAAAGTTATGCTGATCAAAAGAGAACTCCAAGAGAGTTCCAAATAGGAGATCATGTATATCTCATAATTAAGCCTAGAAGGAGTTCCCTGAAAATGGGAGCTTGTGCCAAACTAGCACCCCAGTATTGTGGACCCTTTGAGGTTCTAGATAGAGTGGGACCTGTAGCCTATCGGCTAGCACTTCCTCCCACAGTAAAAGCACATAATGTTTTCCATGTTTCATTATTAAAGAAATATGTACATGATGTTAATCATATAATTGACTGGTTTGTGATCCAGGTGGAACCGGAGGGAGAATTTCTACCAGAACCCCAATGCATACTGGACAGAAAGGAAACCCCACTCCGAAATAGAACCATTGCATAGGTCAAGGTGCAGTGGAAACATTTTGGCCCAGATGAGGCTACATGGGAGATGGAAAATGCCATGAAACTGGCATATCCGATTTTGTTTACTTCTGTACATGCAAATCATGTTAGTAGATAAGAACATCGAGGACGATGTTCCTTTTAAGGGGGAGGGAATTGTAACACCCTTTTCCCCTCCAACTTGTAAATATATAACTGGACTGGCCAAGAACTATGGAAAACTCATAAATGTGAATATGTGATGTAAATGGACCTTGAGAAAGAGGTCAATGAATGTGAATGACATTCTTAATTTATTGCAGGACTGTTGATGAGGGGATGTGCAGAAAAAGAGACCACGATGGCGGTGGATCTTGACTGAACAGCCCGACAACCGTTAGATCTGTCAAGAGTTACCCAAGGGATAAGACTCCAGTGTATAGGGACTTTTCCCCAGGATAGATCTGAGCCGTCCGATTAACGGGGGCCGCGTGTCACGAGACCTCTCATCTTGGGATATCGAAATTCGAGAAATCGGAGTTCCTGAGGTCATGAAAGTCCAGACGTCAGAAGTCTCAAAAACACGAGGAGTGATCTGAACCGTCCATACACTTGGGACGCGTGTCATAGATCTGAAGGGAGTCAGAGTTCGGCATTTCGCGAGTCCTAGGGACCAGGCGTCTAGGACATCAGAGGTCGCAAAATCCCGAGAGTTAACCAGGACCGTCCATCAGAGGAGGACGCGCAACAGCAATCGGAGCCATCGGGGAAAGTCTCGACAGGAAGTCGCCTATCGGCATGTGGGTCATCGAGATATTGGGAATCCCGGTGACAAGGTGTCTATGCAATTCAGAATCGTGAAATGCGAAACCCCGATCAACGGGGGACAACTGTCAGCACACCAGGGCTGAGGGAAGGACCACAGGGGAGGTCAGCTGTCAACAAACCGGAGAGTTAGGATTCATGGAATTGGGAATTCCGTGGACACATGCACTTTGGCATTGAAAACCCCGAAACCCCGATGAGGGACAAGGCCACGGTCTTGTGAGATAGAGGTCATGTGGATTAAGGACTTAGTTCGGGAGGCTAAGGCAGCAGAGGAGCATATTGAGATTCGGGGATCGGTGAACCAACTTGTTGGGACCTCACGAGTGTCAAAACCCCGATGGACGGAAGAGATTCTTTTGGAGGATCACTAGGTCCGTCCTGACCGTTAGATGTGGCAACGAGACGTTAAATTAAGCCAGTACACGCCTATGCTATAGAATAAGCAACGAGTAGATCTGGACGGTCGGAGTCCACCCACCCATATCTACGACTGAGGATGCATTCCGGAGCCCCCTTGCCATTCTACCTTTAATGAGGGGGGTGGGGGGGGGGGTCCAGAATTGGACATGCAACTCTCGAACGGTCGAGATTTACTCACCGTGATCAACGGCTTCCCAGTGGATTCCGGACCCCCCTTGTCATTCTACCTTTAATGAGGGGGGGGGTCCGGAATAGTGTGGCGTGTGAAGTGGGGCCCCTTCTGTCATGATGAACACCATGTCGGGTTTCCCTCTCGCCACATGTATTACACCCGAACGTCCAACGGGGCTTGTTCCCATTGGCGGATTCTCTACCCCTATTGAGGTTTGTTCCTATTGGCCATTTGCTGACCCTGTAGGGACTCGTCCCCATTGGTCGCTCGCTAGCCCTGTCAAGGTTCGATGGTTGCAGAGTCGAACGTTTAGACATTACTGTAGCACCGAGACGCAAAAACCAAATAGGCACTACGTTCAAATGGGACCATGATCATGACCCGCGATCGCATGAGAACGGAGAAGAAAGAAAGAGCCAGTTTTCGTTGGGTCTCCATGGTTATTTAAGGGTTCGAGTCCGACCGAGGACCGGAAAAATTTGATTTAGGTAGTGGGTATGTTACACGTGGTCTTGATGACCATTATTGTTCCAAACAAAAACCTTAAAATTGACCTTCAAAACAACCATTAGTGCTAGCGATAACGCTTTTTTTCCCCAAGATTAATATTACAATGTGTTTGAAACTCTTACCTTAACAAATATTAATGTTGCAAAACAAAACCTCTAAATCAAAATGTAGTGCTACAAATGACATTTATTTTTCATTGCGAGCTTAAAATTACAATGTTTCTAAAACCATAGTTTAAAAAACCAACACCATTACAAACAAAATCATAAAATTAGTTAATGATATATATATATATATATATATATATATATATATATATATATATTTTAACAAAAATACATAATTATTTTTTGTTGGGAAAATTATAAAAATTAAACAAAAAATCCACACAAAAAAACAAAAAATTAACAAATATAAATATTTTAAAATAATTTTAAAAAAATATGAAATATATTAAAAAAAAATAAAAATTTATATTAAACAACATAATAAATAAAAAAATTAATTGTTAAAAATAAATAAAAACAAAATTAACATTATATATTAAAAAAACAAAATTAAATTAAATTCAACAAAAACAATTTTAAAAATTATTAAAAAACTATTATAAATTAAAAAAAATTAAAATATATTAAAAAAATATTTTAAATTTTAAATTTAAAAACAAAGACTCTCGTGTAGCCCCTCCTACTGACGACCACAGAGCTAGCGTACCACAAGAGTGGAGGGGCTTACCCTTACCACTCTGGTGGTCCGACGACCCTGTGGGCGTTGGTGAGACGCAACCCCTCCTCCCGTGGTCTGTTGGAACTGTGGGTGTCAGCGGGAGGGGAGGATGCCAGTGAGAGGAGATGCATATTCCAAGAAT
>ML777809.1:732683-771388 GCA_009831015.1 Picea engelmannii
TTTTATTTAAATCTATACTTTTTGTTTCTGTTGGCAGCCAATTCACTTTTTTTATGATCCTATAAGCTACCTGCACCTATGTCTTGCAAACATCAAGTTTTCGTCACATTTTTCAAATAGACGACATTATTATTTTTTGCGACATTTGCACATTTGTCTTCGTCAAGTTTTCACAACTGTAAGCGTGAAAACTTCTCCTTTCGAAGTCATATTTCGATTATTATTTGAACTGTCAATATATCTTATGTCATTATACCTATTGCGCTTACCTTTTATTGATCATTATACAACTGGAAAGATCCTCTAATTAGTTCTCATACTTCGATTGATTGTATAACTTGGTTTTATTGAGTTTGTAAGGCATTTAGCATTTGGATTTGCACTTTATATGACTTGCCTGATCATTGATTCTATGAAAATGCGTAGGGGTTATGATTAAACTTTTTATATATATGTCCTTTGATATAATCCTTATGTTAATTTTTTGGCTTGTCGACTATATGAATACCGTTTGGCACCTTGGTTAAAATTTTTATGAGCTGATACATTGGCACATAGTTGATTTTGGTTTTGATTTATAATCCGGGTGTTTAAACACTATAGCATAACGTTTGCGCGCATTGGTATACACATTTGATTTCATTAGTTGGGCACATGAATTGATGGTTGAGCTACTATTATGGATTGAACAACTATGTAAATCGACGGTTGTACTTGGATAATGAATATTTTGCATGGCAGAATCCACCACCTTCGCATGCTTGCATTTATGCCTATCACTTTTGTTCGTTCATTTTTGTTAGCTCGGGTAGCTCGTCTCCTGTGTGTGTTGGTGATCCAAACCCTTCGCTTACCATGCATTCAAATCCATGGCACCAGTCATGCGAGTCGAGCCCAATGGAAACCAAGCCCTGTTGATGTTTGACAATGCCCGCAGTGACCTGGAGGAAAATGGTTGGCTTCCCTTTATACAACGATTTGAGGGTTTTAACCTTTGTTTAGCACGACAGTTTTTCCTAACCTTCGATGGTTGTCGAGCCAAGGTGGGTGATATACAGTTAGAGATCGATGAGCAGTTTATCAGTCTTTCCATAGGGTTACCTGCCTCGGGACAACGTTGGTTTAAGAATTGCAAGGTCGAGGAAGTGCCATGGACATTGCTGTTTCTATCGCACAAAGTCACCTCTTGTGACAGAGGTATGCCCATATCTATGCTAAAACCACGATGGCATGACTTATTAATGCTAGTCAAGAAGTTCGTGACTTGTGAAGGTCGATACGGACTTGTGTTCCTCTACCACCTGCGTTTGCTGATGATTTTTATAGGGTATCCTCTAAACATGCCTTTCTACTTTCATCGTAGCCTGTATAAAATGTCGAAAAAGTTTAAGAGGCAGAAGGCTGACAGCAGCCTGTTCCACCATGGGCTTATTAAGCTCATCGTTGTTTATCATTTGAGTTCACATGGTGATAGTTGGAGGGATTTCATCACCCGTAATGGCTTTGAAGACACAGACCCTGTACAAGTTGATAAACYTGTGGTAATTGAAACCAAGGCTGAACCGCCTGTACCCTTACATCTCCTACTGCCTAAACCCTCGGCCGACCTTGGTTTTGACTTACCTGACACTATAACTAAGAGTGCAGAGGCTATTAAAAAKACTAAGAGAAAAAATCCCAAGGCAAACCTTACTGCCAATGCCAAAGGGAAAAGGAATGCCCGACTCATTTCGAGAATGGCCAGAAACAAACCAAAACCCTCTTTCGAGTCCAACCGTATCATCCTAAGTGAATATTCTGACTCTGATGTTGAGCGTTTCTTGGCCAGTGAGTACCCCTAATCGCAGGATTTATGTCCCGATCCCCCTTATGATTTAGTATCGAACCTTCCTCCCTGCCTAAAGAACGACCCTAACTACCCGTGTATTAAATTACCTCGTGAAACCCTCTGTCATTTGGCCAAACCCTCGCCTTCTCTTTCTAAACCCACACTGTCACCCTGTGACCAATGCAATTCATGGTTAGAATGACATTATATTGATGTTCCTATACTCCAATCGAAGATTCAATCACTGGAAGATCAAATTGCAGTGATAACCAGTCAAAAGGACAAGCTCCAAGCGACATATAAAAATCAAAAGACAACCGGTTCGATCCTTTTCAAAAACGTAGAATCATCCACGACCGTTGTAAATTCCAAATTGGCATAATCAAGCAGCCTCGTCACTATACAGGTATGGTTTTGACAACGTTTTTGTTTTGTAAATAATCTAGGTTGATATAATGATTTGAATTCAGTTTTTAAATAGCTTAGTCACTCATCCAAATGCCTCTGTCATTCGGTGATCATTCTATACATGGTATCGTTTTGATAAAAATAGAATGAATTTCAATTTCATATATGATTTGCTCATAGATTTTTATTGGATTTGAATGGTTATTCATTTGGATTTCATTTGCTAAGTTTGTCTGAGTGAAGTAACGAAAGTAATGGTGTGTTTTCAATACAATTCGTTTTGTATCTACTCCGCATGGCAAGTTTTTATGCTCAATTTAGAATACGATTTTGCTCGGATTCGATCTCGTTATCATTTGTATGTTGTGATTGGTAAATGTTTTTGGGAGGATACTTGTTATGATATGCTGTGTTATATGATTTTCCAAATCATAAGTACCATTCTGTTCAATTCATTTTGGTTAGAAATACTCTATTTTTATAAAAACAATAATCTCATTTAACCTGTGCAAATACGCCCGAATTATGGAACAATGACTATTGTTATACCCAGCCGATTGATTCGCATGATCGGATCGTTGTTAGTTTGATCATTTTTGGGAATTAGATTCCGATTATGATTACTGCTCTGTCTGGTTTTAAAATTGTAAAAGGATTTGGTCAAATCCAGTTGTGATTCGTTTGATTGGAACGATCTCGTTTTGATCAAAGTCGATGAATCCTATTTGCCCAATTTGCAATAACAAATTATGAATTCTGTTGCTAATCAATCGATCCTGTTACGATTTGGTTTAAATTGATTTTCGCACCAGTTTGAATTTTTGTGGCTATGTCAACACTGTGATAATGATTTGATAACGATCTTGTTTGGTTTCGATCGTATCCCTTGCTGATCAGATAGCATAACGATTGTATGCGATTTGTTTTGATTGTGTCGATTCCAAATTGATACTAAACGATTTCATGATGGTTGGATTATGCCTCTGTTCATTCGATTTTGTGGTGACACAAGAAACATAATACGTCCATCTCTGTAGGCATTCATTGATTCAGATCTTGTTTAGTTTTGAATGATATAACAACTTCAAATTAAATGGTTCATTTTCAAATGATTATTGATGTCAATTAAATTGAAATCTTGAAAAGATTTTTTAATTTATTTGAATGTCGATTCTGTACCTTATTTAGACCAGCTACATAATCACATGATTCTGTAGCTAGTCTATAGAATTAAATTTTCTATCATTTTATTAATAAAATATCTCTCTAACTTGTCTATTTCTGACCTGTTTCAGGTAAATTTGAATTGCATGGGATATGTTGGGAAGTTCAAGAGATATTTAGGTGTTTTAGTTTTATTGTAGTTACTTAGTTTAGTTAAAATTGGGAATATCTTCCCAGATTTATGTAAACAATGTGATAACTTCCACAGGGAGGTTTTACCCTGTGGAAAAATTTATAAATACTTATTATTTTTGTAATAAGGATCATCCTCGCTTGTGGGAGAACCAAGATAATGGATATCTAATAGAGACTGAGACATAAATTGATGTTCTGCTACAACTTTAGCTTTTCATAATATCAATCTTTTGTTTCATGTTTATGTTATCAGTTTGCATTTGATTAATGACTACTTTAGCTATCTTAGTCTTTTGCAAATGATATGAATTAATTAATATAATCCATATCTGATTTCTTCCAGTATTTAAAAACATAGCAATTACTTGATTCAGTTTATGAAAGACAGATTTCTCTTCTTCATCAATTGGATTATTCTGTATAAGTCTTTGCATAACAGGTTTACCTGATTGTGAAGATTTATAAATCATATAATTGTTATGATTTTTATGTCTTGTTTGTCCTGTAAACAAACTTAAAGAGCATTGCAGCTATCGTTTACGAGAAGATTCTGGATTATTCGGTGCGAGTTTCCTTCCTCCGATCTGCTAGTACAGTCATTATACACAGGGCAAATCTGGAGCGTACTTCCAGGTTAGTTTGTGATTATTTTCGTTGATTTGATCAGCTGTATTTGTAGTTTAGATTAGTAATTTAGTTTAGTTATATTTTCTGTTTTATTTCTAATTCATAAAATTATAAAAGCAACAAAAATATCTTTTACTGTATTAGGGCAGAATGCAAACAAGTTTTTCAGGTTTTATTTAAATCTGTAAATTTTCAATATTGTACATTTTGTGAATAAGTTATATTTCAGTTAGTAGTTAGATAGTTAATTAGTTAGAGTTAGTATAGTATTAGTTAGTAGATTGTATATATAGAATAGTTTTTTTTTTTTTGTTTGTTAATTTGTGCGGGACCTGTTGGCTACGCGATTAACCTGTGGCTTGAGAAACTGCGACTCAGGGGCATCTAAGCCRTCAAAATCACCCGGGGATCGCACCCGGCCTGAGCCACACCAACCCTTAACATGGTTGGATTTTTTGTCCCCGCAGGTTTCGAACCGGTGACTTTAACATCACGAAGTGGCTTAACAACACACTCTATCACCGATTGTCCTACACCTCGAGGACTGTATATATAGAATAGTTAGATTAGTTAGTTTGTTTTATTTATTTTTAGTTAGTTTAGTTTAGTTTGTTTTAGTAGTTAGTTTTAATTAGATTAGTTAATTAGTTAGTTTTATTGTTAGTTAGTTTAGTTTGTTTTATTTTTAGTTAGTTTAGATTAGTTTTCTTTTGTTTTCTTAGGACCTTATATCGGCTAATGGAGCCGCTAAACCCGTCAGGGTGGTTCATCCCAAACGGCTTGGGTTATTAGACAACCCCGGACCGGTTCCACTCTCTCAGTTGACGGACAGTCGATTTCGCCCGTCAACAAATGGCGCTAGAAAGAGGGCCTGGACTTAATTAATGGAACGAGGTAGTCGCAAGACTCCTCCCCCCCCTAATCACTCACCTATAGTGACTAGAATCCATTCACACGATAATATTCCCCTTCAAACAACAACTACTTCAACCGACGATCCACAGATCACAGTTGAGCCAACAACCCCTAATCCTACAGGTGGTGACATACAAGAGATTGTCTGCCAATCTCTTATAAAACCACATAGTGCCTTAGCTCATCTTAGGCAACCAAATCGTCCGTGGGGTCAACCTTTTTACTTTTCTGATATCAGAGAACAATTAGGTGACACTAACCTCACTGTGAATCCCACAGATCCAATCACAAATCCTGCTGCAGGAGGATTTGGGAGACCTCATTCACCACTGCCCTCATCTCCTTCCTCTTCTGGAGGAGATTCCTCATCAGACGAAGGCAATTCACCTTCTCAACCTTCCACACCCACTACCCCAATGGAAAATCCGAACAAACCTGCTAGACCCTGGTTGGACCAGGATGCTGTAGCCATACCTGGAGCTCAACACCCTTTACCTAAACATATGGAGAAATGGATTCCCAAGTTTGATCCCGATTCCAAACAAATTGCTGAAGATCATATCAAAAAATTTATGCTAGCCATAAGACTCCGCAATGTTGAACATGAAGACGTTGTCTGTAGGTTGTTCCCGTATACTTTCGAGGGTAATGCATCCACATGGTATTTTTCCCAGCAACCCCATACCATCATGTATTGGGAAAAGTTTGAGTCTTGCTTTTTGGAAAAGTTCGGAGACGGTAAGCCTCAGAAAGTCTTAGTCATGGATATTTCTAGCCTCAAAATGAACCCAAAAGAAAAAGTCAAAGACTTTAATCAAAGATTCTTAACACTCAAAAACCGAATTCCTGTAGATTCCATGCCTGATGAAAGTCTTATAATAGCTTACTACACTAAAGCTTTGCACCAAAGCATAGTTATTTGGGTTAAACGATCCAAGAAATCCACGTTGTTAGAGGCCTTCGAGGAGGCCAACTAGATTGAAAAGGATATACTTAGTCTTAAAGACTCTTCTAACAACGAAACTGAGACTAGCTCTTCTTCCAAAAAAAAGATTGAAATACTCCCCAGACCCACTCAAAGTAAAACACAACCTGAAAACTCTGATTTGGAAAATCTAACTAAAGTTGTTCAGAAACTGTCTAATCAAGTTATAGACTTAAAACGGTCAACCGAAGAAGCTTCCTCAAGTAAAGGACCCTACAAACCCCCTTTCTGAAAGCCTTTTCCTACCAACCGACCTAACCCAAACCCCAAAGGCCTAAATCTAGAAAGTTTGCAATGTGCTCTTCCAATAATTCTAGAAGCCCAAGATAACTTGATACCCCCTGAGATCCCTCAGGAGGTAGTTGAACCAGAAACAGTTCAAGAAGAAGAGTCTTCTCCAAACATCTTTGGAAACTTCTCGGATAACATCTTTCAAGCTAACTTCGAGACCGTTCACCCTTATAATACTAGGAGCAAGACAACAAACAAACCTTCTACCGAAAACACTACAACTTTGCCTCCAAAGAAATCTAAATCAGTTGAGACCAAACAAAGCAATGTGAACCCCAACTTAGATTATGATGTTGTTGAAGATCTTAAAAAGTTAAGGGCTAACATTTCTATTTATGAGTTATTGAAGTTTCCATTTCTGCTTCAAAAAATGTTGCAAAATATTTCAGAGAACGACAAGAACGGTAATTCAAGTGGTAACAAGGTTGTGCAAAGCAAAGTTCCACAGAAGACTTCCACTAAAAATAATCCTGATCCTCAAGATAAAGGAAGCCTTCTTGTAGTTCCTGTAAATAATGTAAATACTATAAATAATGTAGATATAGTAGCTTTAGACACTGCAAGTAAAAAGACACAAGCTACTACTCTTAACACTCACAAAAATGTACCTCCTTTCTTGTTAGCTTTCAAAATTTTCAACAGAAACGTGCATAATTATATGGTGGACTCAGGAGTGTCATCCAATGTGATGCCTTGGTATGTCTGCCAAAAGATTAATGCTGAAGTGGAAGCGTCTACTTTAAAAATCATACAGCTTGATCGAACCAATGTTAAAGTTATAGGCAAACTAAAAAATGTATTGATTAGATTATCGTCTAACCCTAAGGTTCATCAGGTTATTGATATAATTGTTGTGGATATTCCAGAAGTGTATGGTCTATTTTTAAGAAGGGACTGGTCGGAACAGCTACATGGTTACTTTGCGACGGACTGGTCTCACTTATGGCTTCCAGAGAACGGTAGGCCTAACAAGATCAGGGTGAATCGTGAGCGCTACCTTAAGTTCACGGTCACAGATTTAAATGATCCCAACGAACCATATACACCTTCCGCTGATTCACCCGAAGTCCAAGGGATGGACACCTTCTTCGGCACTTTCATGGCCGAGGCTTCACCCATCAACAATCCAGAACAACAGTCCCAGATTGTAGCATATATGCAGCTAATAGCTTCTATACAACAGTCCCATGTGTTTGATGGAAATCAAATTTGGCCTCTATATTTCGACGAATCTAAGTCTAAAGAAGGAGCTGGCGCAGGCTGCATCATTATCGATCCGGCAGGTAACAAGACATTAATTGCTTGTAGATTAGAATTTGAATGTACTAATAATACTGCAGAATATGAGGCTTTACTGCAAGGTCTCAGAAAAGCTCTGGATATGAACATTCAAAACCTGGTTGTATTTGGCGACTCTAAAATAGTGGTTAGACAGGTAAGAGATTCTATACACTGTCTTTCCCCACATCTCAAAAGTTACCAGTCTGAGGTATGGAGTTTAATGAATAAATTTTTCGCTTTCAATATAAATTCCATTCCTAGATTAAATAATGCTAAAGCAGATCTATTAAGCTAATGTAGCTTCTAAACTTCTTCTTGTAGAAGGCTTGTCCCCAGACGCATTCTCCGTCGAGCTATTGTTTCGACCATCTGTTCCTGACAATATCACAAACTGGAGAGTATTTGACGATGATCAGCAGATCATTAACTTTCTGCACATGGAAGAAACCTTTCAAGGCACGGTGATAGATGAACGCATGCACGATGACAATTCGCATGATTTTACGGTAATAACTGATCCGAAATCTCCTCAAGTGCTATCGGACATGGTAAATTCCATACCTAAATCCATAGTTAGATTAGAGAAGTTTTATGATTTTGAAGATAAATTTAAAAAGACGGTCAATTGTAAAACCAATAGTTCCTCGTTGTCTTATGAAAAAGTGAACTTAGGAACTAGTGAAAATCCTCAGTGCATTAACTTAGGCTTGGGATGTTCTAGACAAGAAAAAGCTGCATTTGTTAAATTATTTAAAGAATTTAAGGATTTCTTTGCATGGACGTATGATGATCTTAAAACCTTCGACCCTAATATCATACAACATGTCATCCCGATGAATCCCCAAACTTTACCCTTCCAACAGAAACTGAGGAAGATGCACCCTAAACTAGAACCGACCATTCAAAAAGAATTGAATAAACTCCTAAGTGATAAAATAATTTTTCCTGTTAGGCACACTCAATGGGTTTCCAACCTTGTCCCAGTGCGGAAGAAAAACGGGGAAATCCGACTCTGTGTCGATTTTCAAAACCTCAATAGAGCGTCTGACAAAGACAACTATCCTGTCCCACCCATGGAACAGATCCTTCAACAGGTATCTGGTTCTGAGAGGATATCCTTGTTAGATGGTTTCTATGGATACAACCAAGTCCTGATGTCTCCACCAGACCAACTCAAAACTACCTTCTGTACCCCATGGGGCACTTATGCTTATCGCAAAATACCTTTTGGATTGATTAATGTTGGTGATACCTTTCAGAGAGAAATGGATATTGCTTTCTGAGGCTTAATCAATTAGTCTTTTGTAGTTTACTTAGATGATGTGACTGTTTATTCAAAAAACAAAGACGATCATCTAGCTCACTTATGAGCCGTTCTGCTACGATGTCGTAAATACGACATCTCCTTGAACCCCAAAAATTCCATCTTTGCAGTAGAACAGGGTAAACTCTTAGGTTTCATTGTGTCTAGTGAAGGAATGATTATTGACCCCGAGAGGACTCAAGTCATTTCTAAACTTCCCCCTCCTACATCCAAAAAATCCATGCAGTCTTTCTTAGGCCAGATTAACTTCGTGAGAAGATTCGTCCCCAGTTTCTCCGAAATGGTCAGAGCTCTTCAGAACCTGATTAAGAAAGACACCCAATATCATTGGGGACCCACAGAAAATCAAGCTTTCAATGCCATAAAGAAGGCCATAATAGACGCTCCGTCTCTCATGAGCCTTGACTTCTCTCAAGATTTTACACTCTATACTTTTGCCTCTGACCGTTCTTATGCCACCGTCCTAACTCAGAAGAATGCCGAAAACAATGAAGTACCCATCGCCTTTATGAGATCTGCTTTCAAAGGTACTGAACTTAACTACCCAACGATTGATCAACAAGCCTACATTGTTTTCAAAGAAGTTAAGCATTTCCGGTCCTATCTTTTGAAGTCGAGGACGAAAGTCATTGCCCCCTACCCTGTCGTAAGGAACTTGTTAGTGCAGAAGGAGTTAGGAGAGAAGAGAGCTAAATGGGTCACCTCCTTGTAGGAATATGACTTAGAAATCACCCCAACTCATATTGTGAGAGACCAAGGGTTGTGTAAGTTGGTTGTTGATTTAGAAATAGGACAGAAAGAAGATAGTGATACGTCAAACCTAGGACAAAGCGATCAAAGTCTGATCTGTTGTGCACAAAACCTCGTTAGTCCCTAGTACGACGATATTAGATTCTGTCTTGAACATGGGTCAACACCCCGTCACCTTGATCCTGCCAAGAGAAGAGCATTGAGGCTAAAGTATGCCTCCTTTCATTTGGTTAACGGTGTACTGTTTCATCAGAATTTTGACGGCGTACTGATGCGTTGTCTTGAAAAGGACGAAGCAGAAAAAGTCTTGCTCGAGTTGCATGCAGGAGAAACTGGTGGTCACTTCGGTGGAGACACCACTGCTCATAAGGTTTTAAGAGCCAGTTACTACTGGCTCATGCTTTTTAGGGACGCCCATGCCTTGTGTCATAAATGTATCATCTGTCAGAAAGCATCAGGGCGGTTGCAAAAACCGGCCTTTCCCTTGCAACTCGTTTCAGTAGATTCTCCTTTCCAACAATGGGGCCTTGACATCATAGGTCCAATTAACCCTCCATCCTCACAAAAATAGAAGTATATTTTGACAACCACATGTTAGTTTACTCGATGGTCTGAAGCTGCTACGTTAAGAACTGTCAACACCGGTCAGGTAATCGCCTTTCTAAACTCAAATATTATCACTCGTTTCAGTATCCCTGACTGTCTAGTCTTTGAAAACGCTTCATACTTTTCTTCTCTTGAGATGAGCGAGTTTTCTTTGGAAAAAGGAATAAAGATGAAGTATTCTACTAGTTACTACACCCAGGGCAACGGATTAGCAGAATCAACAAACAAGAACTTGATTAAAATTATCAAGAGATCTGTGGTTGAAAATCACAAAAAATGGCACAATGCGCTGCTGAACGCGCTGTGGGATGATAGGGTAACGCCAAAATATGCTATAAGTAACTCCCCCTTTTTTCTCGTTTATGGCAGAGAAGCAATTCTGCCACCTCACATTCTTCTTCCTTCGCTTCAGTTGTCACAGAAAGTCCAAGAAGAAGATTGTCCCCCTCTAGAAAACCGAATTAACGATTTGATGAAGCTAGAAGAAGTAAGAGCCCAAGCTAAGCGCAAGTTAGATCAACATCAACAATTGGTTAAAAGATGGTTCGATTCTAATTCTACTTTTGATAGGAATTTTGAAGTAGGCGATCTCGTCTTGAAATGGGACAAACCACATGAGGGAAAGGGAGAACACAGAAAGTTTCAAAACTTGTGGCTTGGGCCATTTTTAATTGCTGAAAAGTTGGGTCCTAGTTCCTTTCAATTGCAGAACCTTGAAGGGAATCTTGACACCTACTCGGTGAATGGCCAAGCCCTGAAAAGATATTTTGCTTGATAACTACCCTTGTATACTATGTAAATATTTTATTTTTGTTTGTATTTTCGTTTGCTTTCTGTTTTTGATTTTGATTTGAATTTATCAGTTTGTGTTTTTTGAAAAATATACATACCTGTACACTGAACTATTTAGAAAAAGACGATAGAAAATTCCTTCACTGAAATAACTTCTGAAAAATTTGTACAAACATCAATGGCATATTTCTGAAACTTATAGCTGTGTTGAAAAAATTCGTGCTTTAAAAGAAGTTGACTGATTTCAATCTCTGAGCAAAGCTTGTCATGATCATCTATTATCTTTTTACGCTGTCCCTTTTCCGTAAAGGAATGAATCAGAAGATGTATCCCTATCTTAGGAAGTTGTTTTTGTAAATAAAACATCTCTGGATCTAAATAAAGGACATTTCTAAAAAAAATTCTGATGAGGTCTAAAAAATATGTTAAAATATCAAGATTTTCAGCGTCACCCCGCTCAAATATATATCTATAAAAAACAAAATAAAATAAATTATGAATAAGAGCTGTGGGAAGTGCTTGTAAACCCATCGAGATACTGAATAGGTCTGTTGGCAGTGGGTAAATGCATGCATGGCGCCAAGACAAATTCGTCGGGGTACTGAACAGGCCTACTGGAAGCGAAGCAATGTCAGGTATATGAAAATTTGCAAAAAAGAAACCTCTTTAATGTCCTTTATTTTGATCCAGAACTTCTTATCAGGATACAGATGTCAGAGTGGGTTAAATGGAAACCCTGTCAAGGCTATGGATGCCTGCTTGCAGCAGTGGCTATGCCAATAGTATTGGAGATTTTATCTTTAATATCGTGACTTGCTGATCTTAAGACTGTTATTAGTTTTCATCTTTTGAAACACTGCTGGAAAAAATTGATTAATGATGATGTTTGTACGATTTTCTGGTTGTTATTTTTGAGTTGAAATTATCTTTGCTGTCTTAATATGAATTGGTACCTTTTGTAGAGATAACTGCTTCTACCAGTGTGTCGCCATTGTTGGCAGCCAATTCACTTTTTTTATGATCCTATAAGCTACCTGCACCTATGTCTTGCAAACATCAAGTTTTCATCACATTTTTCAAATAGACGACATTATCATTTTTTGTGACATTTGCACATTTGTCTTCGTCAAGTTTTCACGACTGTAAGCATGAAAACTTCTCCTTTCGAAGTCATATTTCGATCATTATCTGAACTGTCAATATCTCTAATGTCATTATGCCTATTGCGCTTACCTTTTATTGATCATTATACAACTGGAAAGATCCTCTAATCATTTCTCATACTTCGATTGATTGTATAACTTGGTTTTATTGAGTTTGTAAGGCATTTAGCATTTGGATTTGCACTTTATATGACTTGCCTGATCATTGATTCTATGAAAATGCGTAGGGGTTATGATTAATTTTTTTATATATATGTCCTTTGATATAATCCTTATGTTAATTTTTTGGCTTGTCGACTATATGAATACCGTTTGGCACCTTGGTTAAAATTTTTATGAGATGATACATTGACACATAGTTGATTTTGGTTTTGATTTATAATTCGGGTGTTTAAACACTATAGCATAACGTTTGCGTGCATTGGTATACACATTTTATTTCATTAGTTGGGCACATGACTCGATGGTTGAACTACTATTATGGATTGAAAAACTATGTAAATCGGTGGTTGTACTTGGATAATGAATATTTTGCATGGCAGACTCCACCACCTTCGCATGCTTGCATTTATGCCTATCCCTTTTGTTCGTTCATTTCTATTAGCTCGGGTAGCTCGGCTCCTGTGTGTGTTGGTGATCCAAACCCTTCGCTTACCATGCGTCTGGCTCCATGGCACCAGTCATGCGAGTCGAGCCCAATGGAAACCAAGCCCTGTTAATGTTTGACAATGCTCACAGTGACCTGGAGGAAAATGGTTGGCTTCCCTTTATACAACGATTTGAGGGTTTTAACCTTTGTGTAGCACGATAGTTTGTCATAACCTTCGATGGTTGTCGAGCCAAGGTGGGCGACATATAGTTAGAGATCAATGAGCAGTTTATCAATCTTGCCACATGGTTACCTGCCTCGGGACAACGTTGGTTTAAGAATTGCAAGATCGAGGAAGTGCCATGGACATTGTTGTTTCTATCGCGCAAAGTCACCTCTTGTGACAGAGGTATGCCCATATCTATGCTCAAACCACGATGGCACGACTTATTAATGCTAGTCAAGTAGTTCGTGACCTGTGAAGGTCGATACGGACTTGTGTTCCTCTACCACCTACATTTGCTGATGATTTTTATAGGGTATCCTCTAAACATGCATTTCTACTTTCATCGTAGCCTGTATAAAATGTCGAAAATTTTTAAGAGGTAGAAGGCTGACAACAACCTGTTCCACCATGGGCTTATTAAGCTCATCATTGTTTATCATTTGAGTTCGCATGGTGATAGTTGGAGGGCTTTCATCGCCCATAATGGCTTTGAAGACACAGACCCTGTACAAGTTGATAAACCTGTGGTAATTGAAACCAAGGCTGAACCGCCTGTACCCTTACATCTCCTACTGCCTAAACCCTCATCCGACCCTGGTTTTGACTTACCTGACATTGTAACTAAGAGTGCAGAGGCTATTAAAAACCCTATGAGCAAAAATCCCAAGGAAAACCTTACTGCCAATGCGAAAGGGAAAAGGAATGCCCGACTCATTTCAAGAATGGCCAGAAACAAACCAAAACCCTCTGCCGAGTCTAACCCTATCATCCTAAGTGAAGATTTCGACTCTGATATTGAGCGTTTCTTGGCCAACGAGTACCCCTACTCGCAGGGTTTATGTCCCGAGCCCCCTTATGATTTTGTATCGAACCTTCCTCCCTGCCTAAAGAACGACCCTGACTACCCGGGTATTAAATTGCCTCGTGAAACCCTCGGTCATTTGGCCAAACCCTCACTTGCTCTTTCTAAACCCACACAGTCACCCTGTGACCAATGCAATTCATGGTTAGAACAATATTATATTGATGTTCCTATACTCCAGTCGAAGATTCAATCACTGGAAGATCAAATTGCAGTGCTAACCAGTCAAAAGGCCAAGCTCGAAGCGACAGATAAAAAGCAAAAGACAACCGTCTCCATCCTTTTCAAAAACGTAGCATCAACCACGACCGTTGTAAATTCCAAATTGGCATAATCAAGCAGCCTCGTCGCTATACAAGTATGGTTTTGACAACTTTTTTGTTTTGTAAATAATCTAGGTTGATATAATGATTTGAATTCAGTTTTTAAATAGCTTAGTCACTCATCCAAATGCCTCTGTCATTCGGTGATCATTCTGTACATGGTATCGTTTTGATAAAAATAGAATGAATTTCGATTTCATATATGATTTGCTCATAGATTTTTATTGGATTTGAATGTTTATTCATTTGGATTTCATTTACTAAGTTTGTCTGAGTGAAGTAATGAAAGTAATGGTGTGTTTTCAATACAATTCGTTTTGTATCTACTCTGCATGGCAAGTTTTTATGCTCAATTTAGAATATGATTTTGCTCGGATTCGATCTCGTTATCATTTGTATGCTGTGATTGGTAAATGTTTTCGGGAGGATACTTGTTACGATATGCTGTGTTATATGATTTTCCAAATCATAAGTACCATTCTGTTCAATTCATTTTGGTTAAAAATACTCTGTTTTTATAAAAACAATAATCTCATTTAACCTGTGCAAATATGCCTGAATTATGGAACAATGACTATTGTTATACCCAACCGATTGATTCGCATGATCGGATCGTTGTTAGTTTGATCATTTTTGGGAATTAGATTCTGATTATGATCACTTCTCTGTCTGGTTTTAAAATTGTAATACGATTTGGTCAAATCCAGTTGTGATTCGTTTGATTGGAACGATCTCGTTTTGATCAAAGTCGATCAATCCTATTTGCCCAATTTACAATAACAAATTATGAATTCTATTGCTAATCAATCGATCCTGTTACGATTTGGTTTAAATTGATTTTCGCGCCAGTTTGAATTTTCGTGGCTATGTCAACACAGTGATAATGATTTGATAACGATCTTGTTTGGTTTCGATCGTATCCCTTGCTGATTAGATAGCATAACGATTGTATGCAATTTGTTTTGATTGTGTCGATTCCAAATTGATACTAAATGATTTCACGATGGTTGGATTATGCCTCTGTTCATTCGATTTTGTGGTGACACAAGAAACAGAATATGTCCATCTCTGTAGGCATTCATTGATTCAGATCTTGTTTAGTTTTGAATGATATAACAACTTCAAATTAAATGGTTCATTTTCAAATGATTATTGATGTCAATTAAATTGAAATCTTGAAAAGATTTTTTAATCGATTTGAATGTCAATTCTGTACCTTATTTAGACCAGCTACAGAATCACATGATTCTGTAGCTAGTCTATAGAATTAAATTTTCTATCATTTTATTAATAAAATATCTCTCTAACTTGTCTATTTCTGACTTGTTTCAGGTAAATTCGAATTGCATGGGATATTTTGGGCAGTTCAAGATATATTTAGGTGTTTTAGTTTTATTGTAGTTACTTAGTTTAGTTAAAATTGGGAATATCTTCCCAGATTTATGTAAACAGTGTGATAACTTCCACATGGAGGTTTTACCCTGTGGAAAAACTTATAAATACTTATTATTTTTGTAATAAGGATCATCCTCTCTTGTGGGAGAACCAGGATAATGGATATCTAATAGAGATTGAGACAGAAATTGATGTTCTTCTACAGCTTTAGCTTTTCATAATATCAATCTTTTGTTTCATGTTTATGTTATCAGTTTGCATTTGATTAATGACTACTTTAGCTATCTTAGTCTTTTGCAAATGATATGAATTAATTAATATAATCCATATCTGATTTCTTCTAGTATTTAAAAACATAGCAATTACTTGATTCAGTTTATGAAAGACAGATTTCTCTTCTTCATCAATTGGATTATTCTGTATAAGTCTTTGCATAACAGGTTTACCTAATTGTGAAGATTTATAAATCATATAATTGTTATGATTTTTATGTCTTGTTTGTCCTGTAAACAAACTTAAAGAGCACTGCAGCTATCGTTTACGAGAAGATTCTGGATTATTCGGTGCGAGTTTCCTTCCTCCGATCTGCTAGTACAGTCATTATACACAGGGAAAATCTGGAGCGTACTTCCAGGTTAGTTTGTGATTATTTTTCGTTGATTTGATCAGCTGTATTTGTAGTTTAGATTAGTAATTTAGTTTAGTTATCTTTTCTGTTTTATTTCTGATTCATAAAATTATAAAAGAAACAAAAATATCTTTTACTGTCTTAGGGCAGAATGCAAACAAGCTTTTCAGGTTTTATTTAAATCTGTAAATTGTCAATATTGTACATTTTGTGAATAAGTTATATTTCAGTTAGTAGTTAGATAGTTAATTAATTAGAGTTAGTATAGTATTAGTTAGTAGATTGTATATATAGAATAGTTAGATTAGTTAGTTTGTTTTATTTATTTTTAGTTAGTTTAGTTTAGTTTGTTTTAGTAGTTAGTTTTAATTAGATTAGTTCATTAGTTAGTTTTATTGTTAGTTAGTTTAGTTTTTTTTTATTTTTAGTTAGTTTAGATTAGTTTTATTTTGTTTTCTTAGGACCTTAGATCGGCTAACATAGCTGCTAAACCCATCAGGGTGGTTCATCCCAAACGGCTTGGGTTATTAGACAACCCCGGACCGGTTCCCCTCTCTCAGTTGACGGACGATCGATTTCGCCTGTCAACAGTTTCATATTTTTATTTTAAGTTTTCAAATTTATTTTATTTAAAATATATATATCTATTATAATATTTTTGTAATTATATGTTGTAGGATTTAAATTTAAATTTTTTAATTTATATATTTTAATTCATAAATTTTTAAAAAAATGTTTCAATTGTTTTTTTAAAACTATATATACAACCTAAGTGGGCCTAATGGTTAATAACATGTGTTTCTTCCTAAGAGGTCACAAGTTCAAATCTAAAGGGGGTTAGGGTATGTATACCTCCATAGATTTTAGCAGTCAAATCGTTGCGTGGAGGGGGTCCTTTGTCCCACAAATAAAGGGGTCTCCTACACCAATTTGGTGTCTAACTTGGTTGTGACCTTAAAATTAAATTATTATCATGATAAAAAATTAATTATAATTTTTTAATATTTATAATTTTATTTTAATTTATATTTTTTTCACTATGTATAGATATAAAAAATTCAAAAAAATTTATAATTTTATTTTTGTTTAATATTATTTTTTAAATTTAAATAGTTTTCGATATTTATAGTTATAATTTTTTTATTTTTTTTAAATTATTACATTTTTTCAATGAAAATATTTATTTCACTAGGATCATGTGTTAGATGGTCCACAAAGCCAAGAGGAAGCGCCATGTGGAGGGGAGATGGGACAAGAGGTCCTTTCGTGGGCTATCTTGTCCACAACACTGCCTCCCACCACCTATGCAAGCCACACGACTCAACTTCACATGCAATGGAGGTTGTAGAAGCAAGCATGTCAAGGTATGAAGGAGAGTTATCAATGCAAGTTTTGGAGGCATATGTAGGGATGGTTCATACCACTGCAAATGATGATGCAAAATTTAATGTTTGAGAGTGAATGGGATGGCCCCATCTTGGCCATCATTATGGTCATGCAAGGACAATATTTAGAGTTGTAGGTTAGATAGATGTAAGCTTTAATTTGGTGGCTTACACAATTGTTCTTTGTTGTTGATATTTTATGTCATCTATGGAGAGTCCAGTGGATATTGAGTAGACTGAATCCTATCCATGTGCCAGGATTGTTCAGAGGAAGGATGACACCCCACAAGCGCAAGAATGAGATGCGTGAGGAGAAGAAGATGGGGATTGTCATGGCCATTGAAGAAGCTGCAAGAAATTACGAGGAAGGGGTTGACCCGATGGATAGGGAGGCAATGTAGGCCCTGGAGAATGAAGTGTGAGATATACGATCACATATGTATAATGAACAGGTGGAAAACCAAGTGGGTGATTTGGTCCCTGACCTGGGTTGCACCAGGAACAGGGAAACAAAATTCTTCATAATTGAATTATATTGGCATGTGAAGACTATGGTTTCTCAGGTAAAGGAACCTCTTGAGAAAGATATTCAGAATCTAAAGAAAAGAATGGAAACATTAGAAAAGCAATCTAGCCTGCTCATCGCTATGGTTTCATGGTTGGTAAAGAAGCAGGGAGGGATCTTTTAGATTTCCAAATCAAAGGATGCTCATTCCAACTCCAAGGCCCAACCAATGTAGCCACCCTCTACAGCTCCCCAAGTTCAAGTGATTGATTATTAATGAAATATGCATAGGTTAAGATGTTTATAGTCCATGATTACTATTTGTTTTGTTTTATAGTCTCATAGTCCTCAATTTAGACTTGTTAGCATTATATTTTTAGAAAAAGTATGGTAGTAAGGGTATCTTGGATAGTTTTTTCAGTTGGACTAGTTTCCCTCTAGGCAGGCCAACAAACACTAGGTCATTCTCTACAGACAACCTTATGGCTGATATAGCTATTTGTATGTAAAATTTGCCTCTTTATAAATAGGAATTCTCATCTTACTTACAAAAAAGATGAAAATATTCATTTATATATAGACTATTAAAGCAAACATTAATTTTCTTTTTTTTTTCAGGTTTTTTTTTTTCGTTTCCTTTTTATTAATTATTTTTTTTCCTTCCTATTTATAATTTTGTTTGCATCAGTGTCAGTTTTTTAGGAATTAGTCTAAAAAAAGTTGCAATTTTAAGCTTGAAAAAAAGAAGTGAATGTGCTACTTATAGCAACATTTTTCATTTCATATGTTGACTTCGTGGTTTCGATTCACAAAAATATCAATTGTCAAGGACATGATTCTAAGAAAGTTATAATGTTCACCTTAAAGAAAAGGGGGTGCTACTGGTAGCACCAATTTTAGTTTTGGGGGTCGATTTTAAGGTTTTTGTTAGGAATGGTATTGGTCATAAAGATCATGATTTCTACCAAGTTGTAAATTTAACCCCGAAAAAAAGGGGTGATGTTGGCAACACCACCTCTTGTTTCTGGGTCAATTTAAGGTTTTTTATTTGTAACTTTATATAAGGCGATTGCAAAATTTTATAATTTTAACTTTGATAAAAAAAAAAAAGAAAAAAAAAAGAGTGCTACCGGTAGAACCATTTTTTGAAATGGGGGTAAAAATAGCCCTTAAATGTGACCTCTAAAAAATTAAAACTATGGAGAGTTCTCATTAAGTTGGTAACTATGTTATGCTTGGGAAATGAAAATGTAGCAATAAGTGTATATTGTCATCCACTTATCTCTTAGGTGGCATACCTTTCAACCCTTGGAACATTTATTTATATGCTTATAAAATCTCTTCCAAGTGGTGTTTATGTTCTTCCATGCATCCTTGCATGGTTTCCTTCACACCCACTAACCCATTGTGTTTTTGGTTTTTCATTAAGAGGAGAAATACACACTTCTTGCGTAAGTCTATTAGTCTCTTATCTTGGTAGATAATCACCATAGAGATCTTAGGCTCCCCCCTATGTGCATTAATGATAAAATATTTAACATCCTTAATCAAGAGGTATTGGTTTTCCCTTTGCATGGAGATGGAATCCCTAATATACATGTAGGGAGTACCGAAACAAACACTATAGACATCACGAAGCATTACATTAATTTCTAATGCATTGCTAAAATTTGCACTAATTGAAAATCTAAGATTACACTACATAGTAATGTTTAAATTTGCCTCCTTATTCACCCATTACAAACAATATAGATGAACGTGATTATGCATCTCTAAACTAGGTTTACTTACCAATTCCTTTGCTACAAAGTTGGATTGTGAACTAGAATCAAACAAAGCATCCACCTTATTCTTCTTGATCTAAATATTGTTATGGAACGACTTTGGCATATCCTTCTCCTCTTTGTGATGGAGGCTAATTAGGTTCACCTCCTTATAAACGCTTGTGCATACAATATTCTCATCAACATCTAAGTTTCTTTCTATATCTTTTCCCACTTCCACACCTAGAAGATTCTTCTTCTTGGACCCCTTCTCACAGATTTTGGGATTCAACTTTGGAGGCATATTCCAACATTATTTTTTAGTGTGACCATCAATATTGAAATGGCCACAATGGTTGATATATTCCTTGCACATAGGTTATGAGGAAACAATTTTCATATTTTTACCCATCCCCTTATTATTTTCACCATCATTGCAAACTCCATGTTGGTCTCACTACTTCAATCCATTTGGTTGCCCCTATTTCTTATCAAGTTTAATGCACTAGCCTTGCACAAATGTATCATCTATGTTCTTGAGATGAATAACATAACTTTCCCTCTTATGTGACTTTGAAGGACACCAAGTAATCGATGAGCATATTTGGGTTCTTAAGATTTACCCCCAAATGAATGGATTGCTTCAAAAACTCTATAATGTGTTCTTGTACACTATGTCCTTGTCTTTACTATTCGTAATGCAATTGAATCCTCCAATCCTCTTTGTTGTTGGTGTTTAATTAAGACAGTGGTTCTCACATGTTACCAACAAAATATCCTATTGTAATCTATATGCACCAACATTTTTAGTCTTTCAAAATGGAAGAAGGTATCACTCAAAGTGTAGTTGATAATTTAAATGGATAATAAGACACAAAAATTTGGATGTGATCTTGTATTTATTATTTATATATTAATCCCATAAGTTATGCTTGTGGAAATAGGAACCACCAAAATGGAAAAGTAATTAGATTCACAACCATAACCAAAAGCATATAAACATATCCGATAACAAAGTAAATGCACTATAGATCTATGCTAACCATGAGCCACATATAAGATATACACAAAAATTTAAAGTAGGGGCCTAATATTTCCCTATTCATTCATATTCAGATCTTACAATAGAGTTATGCATCAAGTGTTAGAGAATTCTCTACTCGGCGTAAATCAATCTCCAACTAGCAATAATAAGAACAACTAACAACTAAGTAATGAATAGAAGTGTGTGTGTGTGTGTGTGTGTAATTCTTTCCCTTTAGCTTTAAAGATATTTTATACATCTATATATAGATAAAGTTTAGCATGTAAAGTTCAATTGCAAAATAAGATAAGGATTACTGTGTCGATCCAATACATGAGTTGGATCATTAATTATACTCCACAACTCTTAGCCACTTGTAGTCAACCTGCTCTGCATCCCTTACACATCCTTTTCACTGATATCAATGCTCCTTTATCACACAATCTTTTCCATCCAATCTTTTTCAACTCCAAATATGAAGGGGCCAACAAGCCCCAACCACAACCATTGAATCACCCTTAAATCAACCCTTCTATTATTTGTTTCCTTCCAATGAAGGGGCCAAATCAAGGAAAATATACAAGTATTGGCCACATAAAACATCATATTTCTTAGCATCCGGGGTAGTTTGTTGTGTCTAATACAAGCCCTGTCATTCAACATTCGTGAATGAATCCAATTGTTACAACTCGATATAAGAAGACTAAGAAATGGGTCAAAAGTCTCTTATGAACTTATTCTCTTGTATGGATGTCTCATGGAAGGAATCCATATTGTCATCCATATCTTGGATCTCATCATATTTGTCCCACTAATCCAAAGGATTAACAAGGGTTGTTGCCTTAGTGTTGAGTTGAGCAATGTTCTCCCTCATGTCATCTATTAGTTTGTTATGTTTAGCCAACAATCCCATACAATCATGTATAGTTGTAAAAACTTGTCTACTTCCTTCTGTAGCTTAGTGAAATTGTGACCTAGCCATGCACACCTCCTCCACCAGGGTTTGAACTTGACTTATTAATTGTTTTTTATGTTATTTCCCCATATATTGAGTGGTAGAAATTTTTTATTGTAACTATTCTACTTGTTGGTGTAGATACCTCCAAGAGGTACATAAAATATTAACATATCCCATAGGTCAATAGACTAGAAATTCCTCTGATAAGATTTAATCAATCTTGCACAAATCCAACCACATTCCTTGTACTTTAACCCAAACAACGTCAATTCCATCTTAAAAAAATATTTAACTGTCACGTATCCATCACTTCAAATGTTCTATTCCAATTCAACAACTCTATGTCACAAAATAGATGGCAACAATCGACCCAAAGCATCAATTTGATCACTTTCTCCTCTTTGAGAGACATATCCTCCTCTACCTCTTATTCTTCCTCTATTGTTATTGCACCCTCCTTTGTTCCCTGATATTCTATCATATACTCCTTGTTGATAACTATATCCTCCTCTACTTCCCACTCTACCACCTCTATTTATATCAAACCCTTTTTCTATGTTCCCTTTGTAACCCTAAAAATATGAACTAGTCAATAAACCCTTGTTCATCATGACCAGGTTGGAACTCTCAACCCTTTTTTTATTTTATTTATTGAGATGACGGGTTTGCAATATCACAAACTCAAGTGGGTCTTCTTATCAATCAACAACTATCTTATATAACCAAGTGTGTGCCCTTTTTCCAATTTCTTGGAATCCTCTAGTCATGGTTAATCTGGGAGATGATAACATCATGACCTCCTCTCTAAGTACCATATTGTGCATATGTTCTAGGTTCATTATTAAACTACCCATGCTTGAAAATTCCTTGAAACACCTTTGATACATCTTGTCCCTCCATTGAGAGGCATGTCAGTGCATGAATATATTGGATATGAATTGGGTAAGCTCTCTCTATCCAAATGGTATTAACATGCACTCTATTGTTCAAAAACTTTGTACAGATGGAAACCTCCCCCATGGTTCCAAATATAGGCCATTGAAACAAATTCAACAAGGTTGAATCCAACAGGGGCTCAAAATTGGGCTTCAAAATGGAATCAATCTCTCCAAACACTAGAAGAATTTGGTCCATGTACACCTCATTATTTATGTTGGGAAACAAGTCCCCATTTGAGAAGTTGGTATAAATCATTATGTTTCACTCCATTTTTCCATGCAAATATTCAATGATCTCTACTCATGGGTCATAAAATTCAGTAGGCATGGCGTCCTTGGATATTGGAGCTATAGATTTATTTCTTGAGTTGTTTCCCATGATGGAAGATTGTGTATGGTACGCAAATAGAATCATAGGTCTAATTATGGAACAATGGTGAACATGGAAATATCCTTCTTCAATTGCTCCAAGCTCTAGTGTAACTGATAGTTATTTTCAAGAAAACAAAGTAAAATGTTAATGGAAGGAGAGGGGGATTTAAGGACATGGATAGCATTTACAACTGGGAGTGATGGAAGAATAAGGCCTAGTGTGCGATGAATAGTGCACTAAACCACTCATAACTGTAGTCATGCACATTAAATAGACTCAATAAATGACTAGAAATGAATGAATAACCTAAAAAATGTCTCACTAACCCACTTTATGAATACTCATTGAAATTTCCGCTAGAACAGAAGATGACAAGACTATGAGGTTACAATAGGAAAAAAAAACAACCATGGGTTTTAAAAAGTTCTACAACTACAATCATGTTGTATGCTCAAATGACTACCCCCCTCTAACCCAAAAATACCCAACTAAATTCTCCCTAACCATAAAGGGTTACTCAGTAGTGTAACATTGACTTAGGAAAATAAAAGACTTGGGTCCCCTAGCCACAAATGTTAACTAAAACTAAAATGATTTATCCATGCATATTGAAACTTGAACAAATTACCAAAAACCAAATGCTAATCACAAAAATAGACATGATGTTGAAACCAAACCAAAAAATTCCTACCCTACCCCACTCCCTCTGAAAAGAGTACATCAAATTGTCTTCAAGCAACAAAAACATGGGGATTCAAGTGAGGATTGTTCATACATCATGTCTTAAGAATTCCATCAAGTCAGGAAAGTTGTACTGCACCTGATTCTTTTATTTCCACAACTATAAATGGTCCCAACGAATGCATCTAAATCTTTCCTAGGTTCCTAATATATTTACTATCACAGAGAAGAACTAAATATTCTTTCACAAAGGATTTGATCTTAATATGGTGGTTTTTCCATGATTTCTATCTTTCTTTCTCCATAAACTAATGGAAATCAACCATGAACCTATATTCTTCCAACTCCATTAGGTTAGACAATAATTCTTCAACTTATTCTTCATCATTCATCCGAGTATCATGGGAAACATACAAACTAGGTATGAAAAACTTTGTAGGAACAACAACTTCTTGATCATACACCACCTGAAAATGAGTTTGTTTATGCAACCTCTTGGTAGTGGTACTATATGCCCATAAAAAAAATAGGTACTCTCCCATCCCAATTATCCCTATTTGTGGAATAAAATTTAGTCAACCCCTTTCCTAGAATTTTATTACATGCTTCCATTGTTCCATTGGACTAAGGGGGATAAGGACTTCTTTTATGGTGTTGAATAAAAAATTCCCTAGTCACGGTAGCAAAAGTAATTCTCAAAACATGCTTACCTTGATCATAGATCAAAATTCTTGGACATCCAAATCTATTAATAATATTTTTTAATATGAATCTAACAGTAGTATCAGTCAAACAATCTATCATATGTTCTGATTCTTCCCATCTATTCAATTAATCAATTGTAATGATAATGTACCTTTCTTTAGAATGATGAGTCGAAGGGTTAATGGGTCCCACAAAATAAACGACACATTTCTCAAATGGTTGTAATGCTTTGACTAGATGTAAAGGCGTCTCATTCCTCTTAGAGGGGTTTTCCTACCCTCTGACATACATCACATCTTCTGACATGTTCTTTGGAATCCTTGAATACAAAAGGCCACCATAATCTAGCTTGTAACACTTTGTGGGTTGCGACTTTGACTCCAACATGTCCTCCCTCAAATCCCTAATGACATTCTCATAGGATATTATGTCATTCACAATCCATGAAAAAACCTTAGAATACCATCAATTCCCAATTTGTACAATTGTCTTAGAATCATAATTGATATTCAATGGCTCTAATCACCAAATGATGTTTCTGGGTTGCAGAATAATCTTCTAGAGTAGCTCTTGTAGCTAAAAATAGAGCAATCTCTGTGAAACAGTTGGGAACAACTTCAATATTAAATAGTTTTGCATTAGAAAGTTGATCATCTACGAAACCACCCGACTCTCCCGATTCCAACCTAGATATATGGCCAAGTCTAATTTTATGCCTTCCTGGTTTGACCACAACTTCAAAGGAAAAATATTGGAACATAATTAACCATCTGCAAATGTGATCTTCTAGTACAATATTGTTAACCACATAATTTAAATTAGAATGATCAATATAAAACTTAAAATTTCTTCCCAACAGATAATGCATGAACTTCTACATAGCATACACCATGGATAATCCTTCTTTCTTAGTGGTGGTATAGTTGAGCTCATCTTGCGAAAGCTTCCTACTCATGAAATATATAGGACGATCAAGGTTCAATTCTCCTAATTGCACAAGGATTGTTCCTAATACAATCCTTGAAGCATCAACATGCACATGAAACTTGAACATCTTGTTAGGATGTACAAATATCAGGGCACTTACCATATTCTTCTTAAGAAGGTTGAAGGAAGATTCACACTCAGGAGTCCACAAGAACAATTCAATTTTCTTTAAACGTTTCTCTAGTAATGTTGTAATAGGGCCGCAATTGTGGATAAACTATAAATTGTAATTTCTTAACATTGGTAGGTGTAGTAAAATTTGAAATGACAAGAATTTTCATAGGGTCCACTAACACTCCTTCTCTGAAAACTATGTGTCCTAACAAGGTACCAAAGGGTACACAAAATATATGCATTTCTTCAGGTTTAAGGAGATTTGTGACTATATACAATGATCAAGAATTAATATCAACAACCCAATACGTTCGTTTAACAATATATAGATAATACAATCATCCATATAAACCTCTTAGAACTTATGAATAAAATCTCTAAATGTTGCAATCATAATTCTGGAAAATAAAGCTAGTGCATTCTTGAGTCTAAAAGGCACGAAATTATAAGCAAAGGATCCCCACTCTATAGTGAATGCATTCTTCTTCTTATCCTCTTCCACAATTATAACCTAATGATGACCTGAACTTCGATTAGTAAAGGAATAGAAATCCTTTCTTGCAACCTGATCCAACACTTCATCACTAAATGGAGTAGGAAAGGGGTCATGAATATAGGTAGAGTTTAAAATTTTTAAATCCACACAAACTCTGATGTCTTCAATATTATTCTCATTCTATATTAGAATGGGACTGATAAAATCTTAATCATCTATGGGAAAAACCAAACCTACAACCAACATTTGATCAATTTTATTCTTGACTTTCTCCTTAACCCGAGGTTTGAGGCATCCTAGATCCCCTTTAATTCCCTTCATCTTAGTAAAAATATACGAAAACAAGTCTAGGTATTCCTTCAACAATGCCTCAATATCACACATAGATTGTTCATTCCAATAGTCTATGGTTGATTCCATACTAGGTTTCTCCTCACTACCAATATTGGCTTCCCACAACTTTAGAGGCCGCCAATAGGATGCACTAGCACCATTGTCACACTTTTTCTTAACCTCTCTCAATCCTTCAAATTATTTAAAGGAAAAATGCCTTAATTATTCAATATAATTTGCATCTTCCCCACCTTTTCCCACTTTTCCACAACATAGTGGAAAATCTAACTACGTCACAGGTGAATGAAAAGCATGCATCTCTCGGCGATATAGAAAAACAACAAGGAAATGTTTCTAGGTCTTCCAAAAAGTATTAGTAAAAACGATCTCTTTAATTATCTTTAGAGATCAGTAACTTTATCTGATATACCTACAAAGGAAAAATCTTGACAAAACTGAGTCTAAAGGTTATCCCATCTCCTAGTCTACCTTCTTGTCTCCTCATGCATATACCAAGCCTTAGGAATGGGTTCCAAAAGTATGGAAAAACTTATGGACCCAAAATTGAGGCTACAAACTTTCACTTTCCCAGTTATGGATGAACTATTCAACATGAATAAAAGGATATGTGATATCCTCATATAAATCCATAGTTAAAAAAATTTCACCCTTTGCTAAAAAAATATCTTAGCATTTGAATTCATGGGGGGGGGGGGGGACCTATGCTTCATGGATGCTTACACTTCATCCTAGGTAGAGATATACTTTTTATGAGTGGCCCACCATCTAGTGGTGGTCCTCAAATCCATATCTAGAGCAAGGATTCATTGGTTTTCCACAACCGTTATCTTCATATTGGTTAGAAAGTCCTCCAAATTAGAGAGCCCATCATATATAGGGGGTTACACAACTCTGCTCCAATCCAATGAACATATTTTATTAAAAAACATCTATAGGAGGATATATCATACCACCTATGTTTCCATTCCTACAAGTATTCTTCTAAATTACTATCAAAATTATGGATACTCCTCTAGCTTACTAAGCCATTCGATGTAGGATTACTGTAGTATGTTATCTAAATAAAAATCATACGATAATTTTGGTTCAATACATCATTTTCCATCACATCATTTGCAGTTTCAGTATAACTTGGTTCTTGATAATGTTCTAAAGGTTGGATAACACTAGTACCATCAACTTCAAATGTCATAGTTTCCTTTTTCAAATCAATGATGGTATAATTGTCAAAATCCCAATCAATGCCTAGCAGGGATGGATATGATCCTTCTCATATAGAATCTCAATTAACATAATATCAATAATGGTATTTACATCAACTAAATCCACTTCTACATTCCCTAGTTAGCGAATAGGGAAGATTCTATACTTATTAGCCTTTTGCACCTATGTAGGTGAGTAAACTAATCTAGGTCTCCCCATAGCCTCCCATGATTTCTTAGGAAGAATATTGACATCAGATCTTATATATAACATCACATCCTTGGTATCATAACCATCTATCTGGGCATCCAATCTGAATTATTTCCTAGTTCTCTTCCTTTTTCTTCTAAGTTTGTGAGACTACCTCTCTAGGATATTAGAATAAATGTAACCTTCTCCCTCTTCCCCAACTTCAGTAAGCCTCTTCAATGTGTTATGCAACTTCCTAGTTAATTGTTCATCATCCAGGATATCATAAAAGAGATGAAACCATATATTAACAACCTTATTATATTTTCCTTGAGATATTTCATCTAGTTTTGTTTCGTAACTTGGAGGAAGGTGCACTGATCTAGAACCTTGGTCCTTCTATCTTTATACAACTATTGGAATTACTAGTACAACGATATTGTGAAACATTTCAACCACATATTTAAAAATTTATTTCTATTACACAAGATCAAAATTAGGTTCATTAGGGCCTACTTTTTTAATCTAAGGATGTCCTAGCCGATAGATTGCAGCATCAGTTTGAGCTTTGCCTCTACTGACAACATTAGTAGTCTAGCTAGATTCACCCATACTAGGTTGGGATTCTGAATTGATGAAATTCACTTCTCTCTATTTTTTTTTGTCTTCCCATTTTGCAATAAAGTTGGGACACTCTTTAGTAGCATGGGTATTAAACCTGGAATATGAATACCATGGTATACTAGGTAGAGGACAATCCTGAGAAAGGTGTCCTACCTCATTGTAGTTGTAACATTGAATTGGTACACCTATTCCGCCCATCGTACCACCTCAGTGTCCAACACGACCCTATTTGTGACCTCCCCCTCATTGAAATTGGGAGTTTTCAGCTAATCTGTATGCAATTATATATAATCTATGAACAAAATCATCCAAAACCCTACATTTATCTATACTATGGGACAAAGTATTATAAAACTCACTATACAGGGTATTAGGCACCGATGACTATTTTTGCATAATGGGATAATGTCATGGTCCACAGGGATGATTTTAGGGGCTAAATTTCGCTCATGAGCTAATTTTCCATGTTTTTTCCAAAAAGGAGATTCGCTATTTTAAAAATGATTCGCCCAAATTCTATAGGATAAAATTATTTTACCTTAAAAATCGCCAAAATTTTATAAAAACTATATAAAATACTTAGAAATTTGAATATTTTTAAAAAAATATCGCCTAACATTTATAGTTGACATATGAAGGATTAGTAATATTCATCAAGGTTTCTACATTTTAAAATAAATTTCCATCCTTAAAATCATCCATGGTCATGGAGAATGTCCATACATCCTACAAATCTCACATAATTCCCTTATCTATGAATTTTGAACATTCAAGAAAGCATGGTACAATGTAGTATTGTGAAAAGGGGCAATAGTGCTAGCTTATGTAACTCCACTGATAAGTCATCCTTGAAAAGGTGGTGTAGGGGAGTTGGAAAAAAAATCTCCCCACAACGTTGGACACTCTGAAGCCAACTGTCCTTCTACATGGAATCCAATACACCATATGTGTTTCGTTCCAACCATGGGTAATTTCAACTCTTAGATATTCTATGTTAACGTAGAAATTTGAATGTGGAACTAATATAGACATAGATTTACTTCAAAGGCCCTAGTCATAGAGCTACTTAGATATCTAATCATGGATTCAATCCTCATAGCCCATTCCAAAGCATCCCTGTGAGTCACAATATTTTATTACATTAAGGGGATTTGCGTTAAAGGTAACAACCCTTGAATGAACCATTATGTATGATGGGTGTCATGAATAGGGAACAATATTCAACTCATCAATTCATGGAACCAATGAGTATACTTCCATGCATAATCTCCATCCCTTTGCTTAATCTCTTTCAACTCTACAATGCCTTGCTACTTTGATCTAGATTACTAAAATTTAGAGATAAGTGTTGCTTTACCTCAAGAAAAGTAGGATATACCCCTCCTAGTTGGTAGCTACAAACTTCATTTACCATTTAATATCTCTCCCTCTTAGGGTAGTATAAAATATTACCAATTCTGAAGTATTTGGAATTCCTTTGGATTTCCAAATGGAGTCACAAAGAAACTAGTTTTATTTCACATCATCGATCCCCCATCCAAATAATTCTAGGTAACTCATGGGGGATTCTCCTTATGTTTCTTCCAATGAATTAAGAGTAACACATACTAAGATGAATATAATAGGACTAAGTTGATAAATAATGTTGGCTCGAGGATGAGCATGACTAACCAAGTCCTTAATCACTACCAAATTTTCCTATTCTACTCTTACCCTAATTACTTCTACCTACTTGGATTCCAATCTGTCCACTACTCTGACTTACACCATGTACTATAGGAAAATAAAAATATAGTTTATACTAGAATATACCTTATGTGTTGGGTGCACCTGAGGAGTGGTTAGATATAATCTAGGTTTGATAACTTCTTATAAACCTTCTTCAAGTTGGAGGGGTTCCTCTTCTTGAAACAACCAGGGCACACCCATAATAATATCATCTAATCGACTGACAGATTCATCTTCTTCCGGATATTCAATTTCAACCTATTCCATAACCCCTTCAAAGGCCTATTATTCATCATAATTCTATATGGATTCTGTTAATTAATTGTGTTGGTTGTCATTGATGTCAACCCTTGAAGAAAGTCCGGTAGCGAATTCTGGTAGCACAATGGTTTGGGTAATGGAACCTATTTTGTTTGATGGATAATGGTATTATTTTTTATATATTTTTAGGTAATACTATTCTATATGGATAATACATATCATGTCATTTCCAGTGGTATGTGGAATGTCACATAAATCCTCATGGTTAGAGAGTTATGGCCATGTGAAGTTGGAGAAAGGTTTGGGTAATGGAACCAAGTTTGTTTGATGGATAATGGTATGAGTTTTGATATATTTGCAAGTAATAATATTCTATATGCATAGTAAATGTCATTCCATTTCCATTGGTATGTGGAACGTCACATAACTCCTCACAGTTAGAGAGTTATGCCCATGTGAAGTTGGAGAACCCTCATGAGTCATATAGAAGCCTCAAAAGGTCAAAGAGTCAAAGTGGTTTAAGAGATTTTAGAAGGTAAATAATAAAGTGAAGTGATGAGTGTACTATAATTCAAAGTGAATACAAAATAAATTATTTAAATAATAAAGTTAATGGAGAAATTACTAAGTTGACAAGTGGTAGGAAATGGGTTAACCCTAAAATAAGGAAAGTGGGTTAAGATGGTTAAAAGGTAACCCTTTGAGCAAGTGACATGAAAGTATAAATAAGAGTAAAGGCTCTCTCATTTTAATCACACTTGAGAATATTGAATATATATAGGTGAATGAGGTAACCAAAGGATATCTAAGCCGAATTTCAGAGAGAAGGTGAAGTAAAGAAGGCCAAAATTCAAAGGAGGATAAATTCTTTTGATGATGCTTTCTAAGGTATGTTATTTGAAGGTCATCTCACCATTTTCGCAATAAATTTTTTTCTAGAATGATTCAGACCGTGAAATTGGGAGGCCATTGAGGAAACATATCCAATTAGTTTTGATACACATTTTAGCTTGTGTGTCATTGTATTTTAGGAGTTACATGCCATGGAAAATAGGGTTTGTGGCTAGTCCTAATACTAGTCTAAAACATGTGTTTCGGGTAAAAATGTCATAAATTCTTCATAACATATCCAAATTCAATAAGACAAAATGTATTGGTTAGTTTAAAGTCTATATTATTATGTGTACAATTTTCATATCCACCCAACAAATATTCCATGTGGGGCATGCTCTACAAGTTCGCTCTCTAGAATAATCTAGAATTCAACAAGGTATGCCATTTTTGCTATGACTCCTTTTTTGAGAGGTTCCAAGTAGTGAAGTCTGGAGGAATTGAATAAAAGACACTGAAGAAAATTGTGTATGATTTTTATATCTTTATTCATTACAGGTACACAGTTATGATTATTTCAAGTTAGGGTTGTTGACTAATCCAAAATTAGTCATGTGAGACTAAAGTAAAGTTTGATGAAAATGCTAGTCTCTTGTTGTTAAAGTTAAGAAAGGCTTGCAGGTATGTGATCTTATACACCAGGTATATTACATAGTAACAAATCAGATTTGGATGATGAAATTGATGAGGTATTTTGGTTGAGGTACATGTTGGGTACATGGTTGAGATAAGTAGTTGATGAGTTGGCACATACATGAGGTTTATAGTTGATTATGTTGTTACATCTTGATGAGTCATAGTTGATGAGTAGTTGATACATGATTGGTACATACTTGGTACATGGTTGTAGGCACTTTTTAGTAGTATTGTTGACACATGGTTTATGGATGATGTAGCATACTTGTATTGGTATATTATTAGAAGCACATATTGATCTTGGTGATGATTATGCGTTGTTGTGTTATGCTTGGTTGATGCACATATTTGAGAGTTGTCTTGGAGATTGATATTGGTGAGTAGATTTTATTTGGTTGATAATATTGATGAGACAGGTTGTTGTGATAGGTTGTTTAGACAGGTTGTTGTGACATGTTATTTGTACAGGTTTGGTGCATGGTTTATGCACTTGTTTATGGTACAAGTTGATTACAGGTTGTTTGGTACAGGTTGGTGCATGGTTTATGCACTTTTTTATGGTACAGGTTGATTATAGGTTGAGATACAGGTTGATGCATGGTTTATGCGTGGTTCAAGTTATTGGTATAGGTTGTTTGGTGCAGTTTGATTGGTACATGTTTACAATAGTATATCTCACATTGATAGTTGGAAAGTGGTTCCATCATTCTATTTCTACATCAGGGCGGTTGGATGGGGCAAGGACAGGTGGTTGTAGCCACCTTCCAGTTATAGTCGGAGAACATAGGGGGTTGTAGCCTCCTTCTGGTTGTAGCCAGAGAATTGGGGAGTTGGATCTTCCCTCAGGTTGTAGCCTGAGAAACTAGGGGGTTGGAGCGTTCTTCCAATTGTAGCTAGAAAACAAAGGAAGTTGGTGCTTCCAATGAATGTAATTCTTAAAGATACATAAGAAAATGAATTATGTGGTTTTCTCCCGCTTTGGGTTTCCATGTAAAAACACTAGTGTACTGTGTATGTGTATGATTTCTCATTTGTTCATTGTTTATTTACTCTGCAACCATTAGATGATAATTCTACATTGATATAACACTTGCATATTGTGGTTAAAAATGGTTGAATTTCTCTGTTATCACTCCAGGAAACTCTCCTAAGATGTATCTCAGAGATGCCTGGTAACATAACCTTTTTGTAATTATTTTTCTCAATAATGGGTGTGGGTTTGGATCAAGATGAATATCTAAATCACTCGATTGTATCTTCAAGATAGTCTAGCTATATTCATGCAGTATAAGGTCTTCAAGAGCTATTATCAGATAGGTTTGTAGATAAAATGGATAACAAAACTAATCAATTAACCAGAACATACATAACAATATATATGATGGGTCAACAAACTAGAAAAGGATGCTTACGATTCTTGCTTAATAATCAAAGGTAAGATGACAGTTACCATGGGAATTTTAAACATAGACAAAGAAACGATTTCAACTCATAGGCATAGAAAAAGATAAAGAGAGTCTAATAATAACAATGAAAGAAGCTTGCAGGCTTAATATATTAAAGAAAGTGTCTTTATCATAATAACAGTGGATTACAGAACTCAAAATTGAACCCTTTTTTCATCAAATTTTCTGGACTTTATAGCCCTTTACAAATAGTTTCAAGATCCTATACTACTGGATTGAATTTTCCCTAAAATAGAAAATCAATAACTGGCCCAAGAAAATAGGAGAAGATCCTATAAACTAGGTCAATTCAAATCCTCGAATGATCTTTATGTTCTTCAGATTCTTTGGCAGGTGTAGTGAGCCTTCCGAGGCTGCTGGATTTCATGTGATATGGGAGGAGTCGAACATGACATCTGTTGACAGTTAAACAAATTTGTATCCTTGAAAATAACTAATTGTTTTTTACCTTTCTGTCTTGTAGAGCATCTCTAAAACCAAAACAAACTCTTGATAAGGATGTCATTAATTATTTTCCATCGATTGGAACCATTTATGAGGATTTTGGACAAGGAAAACTTGGACCTGTGCAAAAATATTAACTTTCTACCTTAGTGCTTTCGGTAGCTAGAGTAGACAGAATTTGGACCAATTAGCTACCGAAATCTCTTCTTTTGGTGGCTAATGAACAATCGATATGTTCGCCTAAGCCATTGAAACCTGAGACTAGTGAAATTATCAAAATTTCAAAAATACCTTTAGTCTTAGCTCAAAAACGCCTTAGGGCTAATCTTTTAAGGCTTCTGCATCTTGCTCAAAGGATGTAGGGTTACTTTTTTCCTTTGGTTCATTGCACTGAACTACCGCCTTTGCTAGGATTTCAAGAGTAGCATGTGTCTAAGCCTGGTGTTTTGAAGACATAGCTTGTTTCCAAAGCCCTGACCTTTTTCTTCAAGCCCTGAGCTACTCTCCATAAGCTGTTGTAGTCTTTTACAATCTTGTCCTTCCTTTTCTTTTCCTTTATGATTTCATGAGATAATCTTTCCAAGGATGAGTTGCTTTTTGCAAAGTTCTTCGACAAGGTTTCATACCTGGTTTTGATTACCCTTTCTAGCACTTCTTGCTCGGCTAACTTCTTCTTAAGATTCTTGATTTCCTTTGATTTACTCTGCTTCACTCGTTTATTAGATGAGGCATCTGCAATTTGTGGTTCTTGTTCTTCTTGAGGTGTAGGTGATGGAAGGTCTTCATAACTTGTTGTGTATATATATACAAAAACAGATTTTTCATTCCCTATGGTGATTGAATCCTCGTGCCCTGTTTTAATCTGGTGCTCTTCATCCTTTGACTCTATGTGAGGAATATTAAGAATGATTTTGTTCACTAGGGATTCTTTGGCCTTTTCTTTTTCATTGTTGAAATTCAATTTATTCTTAGTTTTATTTATCTTAGAGGAAGGAGAGGGTCAATTAACTGGAGTTGGAGAGATAACTCTCCTCCTCCTCTTTCCACTTCTGGGAGTAGAAGACTTCGTGGAATGAGGACTCTTTTTACCCTTTGGTTGTACCTCAGTCTAGAAACCATTCCAGTGTTAGATAATCCAAAATACAATTATAATAGTTTATAAAGTTAGAATAAATTGATTATTAATTTAGAATATTAAATTAATAATCTAGAATATTTGATAAATAAATGTAGACTTTTAGAGATACATTATTTTTGTAAAAGATATGACTCTAGAGAGGTGTCGTATCTTAGGCTCTAAATTAGAAGATTTGTTTTAAGATTGTTAAGATAGCATTTATTGTAAATGGACACTTGTTTATTTAATAAGTGATCAATATCTTGAGTTTGTTAGGACTTTTAGCTTATATATAGCTCATTGAAAGAATATTGAGTTGTTGGGATGTAAACTCTTGCAATGTTTCTTATGTAATTTCTTTTCCTATTAATAAAATTGTGTGTCTGAGGACACTTCGGCCATTATTGTGGTATCAGAGCTCCAGTAATGTTGCTGAACTGAAGAAGATATTTGCTGATCTGCGGAACAGATCCCAGTGTTACAAACCAAAGAAAGTCGGCGCATACTTTGTTAGTAAATCGGTCAGTTATTGTTCAATTTTTTTTTTTTTAAAGGGAAAAGAAATTGTTGTTAATTTCAGATTTCAGTCATTAGACTCAACAAAATTCATTTTTTCAAATTGAAAATCCTGAAACTTGATTAATTTGTCCATGGCGAATTAGTTTCTGGCATAGAAATTTCTTGTTTAAAAAAAAAAAAAAAAAATTTAGTGTCCTGCCATTAAAATGTTATGGTAAATTCTGAGTATTTTCGCAGCACAATTCAACATGAAAAGAATGCATTAATGTCCCTAGCTTCTTTGTAGTGATACATCAGTCTCCATCCTTGTCAATCAAGCTGAAAGCCTCCTTGAACTCGACAATCTGCTCTTCTATGTGTGCGCAAATCTTGGTTTGCATTCCTCCTGTACACATGGCATTGTTGTATGCACTCCCATATCCCATTACAATATCATGAAATTTAAGCCTGCACATTTTCTCCTTTGATCTCGCACATGTACAGGCGGATAGAGTACTTTTAATTTGATGGCATGGTTGTACATACCATGTTCAACCCTTGCAAATACCGCGCTAATACTCGAGCTAATATTTGATATTTTGTAACAAAGAAGTTCATCCAGCATCGAATCACCCAACAATGGTATGGTAAATGATATCTGCACGATTGAGTTGATCATACTTAGCTGCTCGAGCATCATTGCCACCCACACCTTGGCGTTTTGAATCTGTCACAGCCCATACCTGTTTAAGTTCCAGTCTTGAGAGCTGTGACAAAAAACGTGTGCAAGATCACTGCGTCCATCTCCATCTGCATCGGTGTGCTTAAACCACTGTCTGTAAATTTTTTCATTGTTTGGCCTTGCATATAAGCTGCAATCACTATTGATTAAATGATCTGCGTTATGTATTCACAATACACACGTTTTTCAATTCTGCTACTTTCTGGTGCCTGGTTAGCATGTTTAGTGTCGAATTTTGAAACAGCTGTTACACTGTTACAGTGGTTTCGTATCAAACTTGATATTAAGGAATGTGGATGTTCCATATTGGTGGGCTAGAAATGCATTTAAAAATCTGTGTAACCTGATCCATGTTCCGAGTAACTCGTCCATATCATTGCTGCAATACTCGCTTTCAATACTTGCATGAATTGCCATTGAAAAATGTGCCAAAATCCCAAAGTTTGTGTGCCTACAGCCAGCAGTCTGTCACGAAGAAGAAGCTGCCCTTTTGTCAGATAAAAAGGAGCCAACAGTCTGTTACTATAATTAAAAGAAATTGAGATGATTATGGGTTGAAAAGTGCAACAATTCCAGATGGAAATTGATTTGGGTGTGAAGCATGGATCCACTGATAACAACAGCCATTTCAACATGAAAAATTATATTGTGCAAATACAATCAGAACGGCCAATGCCAGCTTCAGCAGAAGGAGTCTCTTTGTAAAATATAATTGCCATTATCTGATGTGCATGGCAGATTTTGACAGGAACACTATAGTGTTATTTTACATGTGCATTACCTTATTATCTTCTCAAGTGATTTTTTTTTGTAACTCAAAGTCTTTTTACTTTGAGGGGGGGGGGGAAATTGCCAGACTTTTGTAAAAAGTGTAAAATTTTGAAAGTTCCTTAGAATTTGACTGTAGTCAAGTACAAAGCTCAGTCATTTTCTCCTTGTTTCAACGACTATACGAGGGTCAAGGCCAAGCCCCGATATATCATCTTTGGTGTGATGTGTTTGGTGTGTTGTTCATCTCTATATTTCTTGGCGTGATTATTTCTGGTGCGTACATTCACTAAACTACAATGTCGAAATTAATTATTTATTCTCCGACTCAGATAAACTTGAAGGCACAAAATCTTACAAAACATGGAAACGACTCATTGAAAGCACTCTCATTTATAATGAACTTTGGCGTGATATCTGTAATGAAGATACTAAGCCCACTAAGCCGACAAATGCAACGACATTAGCAAAATGGGAAGTTAAAAATGACAAAGAATTAACACTTATTAAATCTTCAGTGAATGATGAGATGTATGTGCATATTGAAAATACGACTGATGCGTGGTCTACCTTGAAAGTTTTTAAAGATTTATTTGATACTCAGCCTGAATCCAAGAAAGTTGATCTTCAATTAAAGTTGCTTCAACAAAAATTGACTGAAGGCGGTGATGTCCATGAATATATTTCCAGACTTAAAAACATTAAGCAGGAAATATTAAATGCGGGTTTTCAAGTAGTAGATGATAGTTTTATGACTACAATCTTAATAGCTAGATTGCCTTCTTCTTATACACATTTTTTGGAGACTTTACAAGTCACTGGAAAGTTAGACAAGCTTACATTTGATGAACTAAGTGAACTATTATCACAACACAATAAAACTTTTGGAAAGAAAAAACAAGTTGGCGAAGATGTTTTTTTCTCAGAAGCAAGCACAAGTAAGACTTCCAGTGATAGTTATAGCAGCAGAGGAAGAGGAAATTTTGTTCAAGGTCATGGACGAGGCCAACATAGAGATACCAATTTCCAAGGCAGAGGCAATAGTCAAGGCAGAGGCAACAATCAAGGAAGAGGGTATTTTCAAGGACGAGGAAACAATCAAGGCAGAGGATATTTTCAAGCAAGAGGAAATAGTCCAGGCAGAGGCTCTTTTCAAGGTAACAGTCAAGGCAGAGGAAAAACTCCGTCCAGAAATCAAAGCAGGGGTAGAGGACATAATTTTGGCAGAGGGAGAGACTTCAGTCAAATTGTTTGCAGAAGGTGTAACAAAGTCAATCATTATGCAGAAGATTGTCGCACTTCCATTGACAAAATCGCCAAGTTTCATCAAAACAAAACACAATTTGCTACTGATCGACAGGATGATGATTCAGAATATGTGTTTACCTCATCTTCAACATTACAAATTTCCAATGATTTTCAAAGTGATTATGAAGATGCTTGGATTTTAGATTCAGGGGCATCTCAACACATGACTTTCAGACGTGACTTCTTTTGGGATTT
>ML777809.1:773770-786050 GCA_009831015.1 Picea engelmannii
TGCAACTTTATTAGGTTTGGCCTTGACTTGATGAGCCATTTTGGATAAGCTTCTGTGGAGAAAATAGGGCAGATTGAGTGGGTTTTTACCAGTCAAATGATTTATGAGTTTAAAATGGTAAATCATCACTCTGTTATATCATCCTTCACAATTTATATAGACCATTATGGATTTCAATAACTGCTACCATTTCTCTTCAAGGAAAGACACATGGATGTCTTTCTTCCATATCAAACCCCTATGTTCTGGTTTCAAATAAGACCTGAATTCAACATTCTTAGTGACAATAGTTTTAAACCATTTTTCTCCAGTCCTGGGAAGCTCTGTCACTTCGGATATGAGGGCTTCATCTATATCGAATTCATCCCGACCTATGGTTGCTTTATTTCCATTGAAATTAAGGCCAAAGGCCTCTGCCACCTGCTGATGGGAACTCTGTAATTTTTTGCAAAAATTATAACACCCTGCATCCCTAAACAATTGACATACCTCCGGGTGCGATTCCAAGTAACTGATGTCATCGAGCTCTTTCCTCAGGGTTGCACCTCCTTTCTTCATCTGCCACAATGCTTATGTTCACCTGTGATCAAAGAAATAAATTTTGGGGGAGAGTTACATAGTGTATATTTAGGGAGATTCGGCTCGGCTATGAAAGAAAAGAGAAAATCGAGGTGAGCTTTAGAACGTGGCATTGATTACAAGGGATGTGGCAGAACGGTTTGTAATTTGCAACAATCATGGTCGATAACTGTAATGATGGAGGGTACGTAAGCATATGGCTTGATGATATAGCAATCCTGAAAATATTTGCTTATATCATACAAAGATCCGCTCCTGGTCATGAATGGTTCATTCTCCTGTCTTTTTGGTGTCTAATTTGTAATTATAAAACTTCAAACCCGATGGTTGAAACCTGTGAAAGGACGTGCTAACTCCTCCCCTGCTTCTACGATTTCAGTGGCTAAAATAGCCTTGAATTCCTTTGTTTAAGCTACCAAAAGCTAAGGATTTTGGTGGCTAATGAACAATCGAAATGTTCACCTAAGCCACTGAAACCTGAGATTCAAATTAGATCAAATAAAAATTAAACAAAAGTTTATTTTTACTTTATTACATGCATAAAGATTTCAAAAATGAGATTTAAAAAATTAATAATGTATTTTTTAAAAGACATCCTATCACCTAAAATGAAATGACTCGATTGATTTATTTGAGGAGATAACATGCTCTATTGCTGATTCACCTCCCCTCTTAGTAATCCAACAATTGGTTTCAGAGCAGGTTCCTTCAGGAAACAATTTAATCACTAGAAGGAGATCATGGATTATTCTGAGAATGGAGTACCATTGTTTAATGGTCAGAATGGTTTAAAGTATGAGATGTGGAGAATAAAGATGAAAGTATTTTTACAAGAACATAAGCATTTTATTTGGCTATCAGTCGTTACAGGATATGATAGTTCAAAAAGGGCAAAGACTGCAATCAAGAATAAATTGAAGAAGAATAACAAAATAGCAATAGATTTTATCTAGGAAGGATTACCTAATCCAGTAAGAGAAAATGTTGGTAAATGATCATTAGCCAAATAACTTTGGGATAAGTTACATGACATATATTCTTCACCCATCACAAATTCAGAAAATGCCAAAGAAGATGTAGGTACATATCAATAAGAAATATGTTCACCATGTCAAACAGATTCAGAAGATGAAGAGTACATAATCAACATAGGTATGTTTCTTTTCTTTAATTATGAAAAATGCAGACATCTTGAAACAAAATTCCATGAAGGAAATGAGATAGAAAAACAAATTAAAAAATAAGACAATTATGAGGCAGAATTGATTAGTGCTTTAGATGAACTAAGAGAAGAAAACAAGTCACTCGAGAAAGAATTGATGAAACAAAAGGAAAGTGTTCACATTTTTTAAGATGCCCAATAGGTCATTGAGAACTTAAGAACTCAGCTAGAATAAGCCAAAAAGATCGAAGAAAATGTTGAATATCAAAAGCAGTGTTTGGAAGCCAACATAGTAGCATAGAAGGAAGAAGCAGAAATGAGAGAGAAGATATTAATAGATCATCTCAAGGAAATAACTAACGATCTAAAACAACTTGAGTCAGAGTTTGGTCAAGAATAGAAAGTACTTGAAGAAGAAATAATCACATTAAAAATTCATATTGAATAAGTGAAGAGAACAGAAAAAGTCATGAAGTCTCAAATATTAAAGAAAGAAGAAGAGGTTGAGAAACTTGAAGAAGAAGTTGTCACATTGAGAAGTAAAATCGTCAAGCTCAAAAAGAACATTGAAGAGACATAACCATCCACATCAGTTACAGAGAATGAAGAGAAGCACTCTAGGTTTCTAGAAAAGTAGAATGAAGAAAATAGAAAGAGTTATGCAGAAGTACTCAAAGGAAGGAATCATGGTCAACCAGAATCTAAGAAAACTATTGAAGATACATATTCAAGAAGACCATATGCTTTCAAGCCACAAAGAAGCTTCAATCATGATCATGATTAGTGAAGAAATAAATGCAGAAGGAATACACCACAAAGAAGATCATTCACTCTCAGGTATGCAAATTTCTTTTATGGTCATTTTTTTTATTGTACTAATTTTGGACATAAGGTTGCAGATTACAGGGATTATATAAGAAATGTTCAAGCAAGAAGTTCCTATGTGGCCGCACGTAACATTGAGTGTTACAAATATCATAACTATGGACACACAACCATTTATTGTAGAAGCATGATCGATACTTCCATGAAATATAACACTGATATTAGATATAAGAAAGTATGGATAAGAAAACAGGAAGAACAGGTGAACAAAGACCAGGTACCATAGATCACAAGATTGGAAATAAAACGAGATGAATAAAATTCTACAGAGAAAAAGAAATATGTCAGATACATAAAGGTTTGGAAAATAAATGAAAGAAAGGAAGGACAAGTAAATAAGGAACAAGTTCAAGATATTGTACTTTCAAGCATTGGAGTGAAAGATGAATCCACAAACATAAAGAAAGAAGTCGGAGCTCAGAGAGATAATGAATCTACCAATGAATATGATGATGAATCTACCAATGAAGATGATGATGAATACACATTAGAGTAGGAATATTTCTGAGCCATCTGAATTAGATACTCCTAGGTAATATGAATATTAGACAGGGGGATTCTATGTGATAGCTGTGACAGAACAAAGAACCATCCTTCGAGCAACTTGCAGAGTTTAAGAAGACAGATTCAGAGTAGTCAGTTAGCAGAAGTATAGTTTGATAGATTAATTAATACTTCATGATAGTATAGTGATAAATGGGTCAACACCATGGACAATTGGGCAAGTAGAGTCTTGGACAGTATGGACAGAGATGGATTCATAAGAACACTTAGCAGGTTTGGACAGATATATGACAATGGACGAGAGAATGGATTCATAGATTGGTTTAGAGAGTGGTTCAGAGACAAAGGAACATTATCATAATGGATGATAATTACATAGGAAATGGATCGAACAATGCTATTGGATTCCAAATTGATAGATATTTTTTGGACACATGCAATGCATACAACAATTCTCATTCAAAACAGAGTAATGCTCAGAAACAACAATGACAAAACTGCCTACGAACTATGGAAAGGAAGCACATACAACAACCTCTACATCAAGGTAACTCAAGGTAGTATTTTATTAATTGAAATTTATGTTGATGATATTGTTTTGGAAGTAATAATGACAGGTTAAGCCATAAATTTGCAAAGGATATGCATAACGAATTTAAAATGTCATTACTTGGAGAACTATCCTTCTTTTTGGGTCTTCAGATATGTCAAAGCAACCAAGGAATTTTTATTTCTCAAACTAAGTATATCGGAGAAATGATAAATAGGTTTGGAATGGAAGATTTCAAACTAGTTACCACTCCTATGAAAACTAGTTGCAAGTTGAGAAAATATGATGATTAAAATTCTACAGACCAGAGGAAATACAGGTCAATGATTGGTAGCTTACTATATGTGACATCATCCAGACCAGATGTAATGTAGACAATTGGACAGGTGACACAATTTCAAGCAACACCAAAGGAATCACATGTATTAGCAGTGAAGAGGATTTTCAGATATCTCAAAGGAACAAAAGAGTTTGGATTATGGTATCCAAAAGGAAAAGATCTATCACTTATTGCCTACACTGATGCAGATTGGGTAGGTTTCATTGATGACCGACGAAGCACCAATGGAGCAATGTTCTACTTGGGTGAGTCTTTAGTATCATGGTTAAGCAAGAAACAATCATCAATATCCTTATCTATAACCGAGACATAGTATATTGCAGCAACAACATGTTGTACATAGGTTCTATGGATGAAACAAACTCTGACAAATATAAAGGTTGAGTATGATGATCCCATTCCAATCTATTGTGATAGTACAAGCACCATCCGTATCTCAAAGAACTCAGTGATGCACTCCAAGATGAAGCACATTCTAATAAAGTATCACTTTCTATGGGAACAGGTTGCAGAGAAGAACATCAGAGTTGAATATGTGGGCACAAAAGAACAAGTGGCAAACATCTTTACAAAACCTCTTCTAAGAGAAGCCTTTGAGTATCTTCGCCAGAGACTCAGAGTAATTTCTACTCCAAAATGAATCTATTGAATGCTTATCTTATATGTCTTAGATCTACATGAGGAAGCACCGTAAATAGGATAGTTTAGGTTGGAAGATTAGTTTCAGGAAGATTGCAGTTAGGGAGAATATCCCCAAGGACAATTCAGTTAGGGGGAGCAACCCCGGATGGAAATTTACCTTTGTCATTGATGACAAAGGGGGAGATATTTATTATATGCAAAAGTAAATGTAAAGGTAAAGGTAAAGGGGGAGCATGAGTGACATGAATTGAGTATTGCATCAGAGTGTTTCCATCAATTCCAAAGGGGGATATTGTTGATTAATTGGGTTGGTTTTCATTGATGTCAACCCTTGAAGAAAGTATGGTAGCGAATTCCGGTAGCATAATGGTTTGGGTAATGGACCCGAGTTTGTTTGATCGATAATTGTATGAGTTTTGATATATTTTCAGGTAAGACTATTCCATATGGATAGTACATGTCATGTCATTTCTGGTGGTATGTGGAATGTCACATAACGCCTCACGGTTAGAGAGTTATGGCCATGTGAAGTTGGAGAAAGGTTTGGGCAATGGACCCAAGTTTGTTTGATGGATAATGGTATGAGTTTTGATATATTTGTAGGTAAGAATATTCTATATGGATAGTACATGTCATTCCATTTCCAGTGGTATGTGAAGCGTCACATAACTCCTCACGGTTAGAGAGTTATGGGTAAAATCATGAAGATGGGTAACACTTTTACTTGTTTTATGAAAAAAAAAATGTATTTTCACAAGTTCTTGAACTTCCGGCATACAAAAATATTTTTTTTATTTAGAATAATTTTGTTATATTTCTAATGACTGTTTTTCGATTTTTTTTTATCAAGATTTGATATGTCAATTTGACAATTGTTTAACAATATGTTCCTTAAACATGAAAGGAATGATAATGAGTTATTGTTTTCCACAACAATGTATCTATTATTAAACTTATGTTTTTAAGAAATGAAATATACTGCAACAATCTACAGAGACTCTATTTTATTATGACTATAATTTTGAATCTAACAGATGAATATTATAATTTCTAGAATTTTTTTAAGTTGACCAAGATGAAAACATTGCTGATTTTAAACACGTGTTTTTCTACACCTTGTATCTATCTTAATTTTTACTTAAAAGTAAAATCTAAAAATACCCTTTTGAAGAGAACAATTTAACAATTATGAATATAAATTTTCCATAATTTTCCGTTGTGTATTTTTAGAGATATGGATTTTTCATTTCACCGAATCATAATCTCACCTAAAAATATTATGCAGTGATTTTTTTATAAAATTAAATAAAATTAGATAAAAACAATGAAAATGAAAACAAATTATACCCAATGAAAGAATATTCAATTTTAAAAATGTTGGTATCAATTCTCAAACTAAATTCTGAGTATTTGTAGGAGTTCGCTACCTCCAAAGATGAAGTAAGATGGAGAGAATTTGCAGTTTCCTGCAAACAGTCTCATTTTCAAGTTTTCGGTCGAAATATTCTTTCGGCCGAAACCTAGTTTTTAACGGAATCCGTTAAAAATAAACATTTCAGACGAAAAGTATTTCGGCCAAAATATGATTACCATGGGAAAATAATTCATCCAAAAAACATTGTACACAAATTTCGAGGGCACCGTTAAATTTAACGTGAAAATTTTCGGCCGAAAGAAATATTTGTTTGGCCGAAAAATTGCCGCTAGAAATTTTGGAGACCCGATTGTCACAAAAGTGTTACCCAGATTCATGATTTTACCCTTATGACCATGTGAAGTTGGAGAACCTTCATGAGTCATCTAGAAGCCCCAAAAGGTCAAAGTAGTCAAAGTGGTTTAAGAGATTTTAGAAGGTAAATAATAAAGTGAAGTGATGAGTGTACTATAAGTCAAAGTGAATACAAAATAAATTATTTAAATAATAAATTTAATGGATAAATTACTAAGTTGACAAGTGGTAAGAAGTGGGTTAACCCTAAAATAAGGAAAGTGGGTTAAGATGGTTAAAAGGTAACCTCTTGAGGAAGCTACATGAAATTATAAATAAGAGGCAAGGCTCTCTCATTTTAATAACACTTGAGAATATTGAATATCTATAGGTGAGTGAGGTAACCAAAGGATATCTAATCCGAATTTCATACGGAAGGTGAATTAAAGAAGGCCGAAATTCAAGGGAGGATAAATTCTTTTGATGATGCTTTCTAAGGTATGTTATTTGCAGGTCATCTCACCATTTTTGCAATAGTTGTTTTTATAGAAGGATTCAGATCGTGAAATTGGGAGTACATTGTGGAATCATAATAAATTATATGTAATACAAATTTCAGTTTGTGGGTCGTTGTATTTTTGGAGTTACATGCTGTGGAAAATAGGGTTTGTGGCTAGTCCTGAAACTAGTCTAAAACAGGTGTTTCGGGTAAAAATGTCATAACTTCTTCATATAGATCCAAATTCAGTAAGACCAAATGTATTGGTTAGAGTACATTCTATAGTATTCTTTGTACACTTTTTAGATCCATACAACAAATAGTCCATGTGGGGCATGCTCTACAAGTTTGCTCTCTAGAATAAGACATAATTCAACAAGGTATGCCATTTTTTCTATAACTCCTTTTCTGAGAGGTTCCAAGTAGTGAAGTCTGGAGGAATTGTATAAAAGACAATGAAGAACATTGTGTACCATTTTTAGATCTTTATTCATTACAGGTACACAATTATGATTATTTCAATTTAGGGTTGCTGACTAATCCAAAATTAGTCATGTGAGACTAAAGTAAAGTTTGATGAAAACACTAGTCTCTTGTTGTTAAAGTTAAGGAAGGTTTGTAGGTATGTGATCTTATACATCAGGTATATTACAGAGTTACAAATTATATTTGGATGATGAAATTGATGAGGGATTTTGGTTGAGGTACATGTTGGGTACATGGTTGAAGCAAGTAATTGATGAGTTGGAACATACATGAGGTGTATAGTTGATTATGTTGGTACATCTTGATGAGTCATAGTAGATGAGTAGATGATACATGATTGGTAAATACTTGGTACATGGTTGGAAGAAATTTTTAGTAGTATTGTTGACACATGGTTTGTGGATGATGTAGCATACTTGTATTGATATATTATTTGAAGCACATATTGATCTTGGTGATGATTATGAGTTGTTGTGTTATGCTTGGTCGATGCACATCTTTGAGAGTTGTCTTGGTGATTGATCTTGGTGAGTAGATTTGATTTGGTTGATAATATTGATGAGACATGTTTTTGTGATAGGTTGTTTGGACAGGTTGTTGTGACATGTTATTTGTACAGGTTTGGTGCATGGTTTATGCACTTGTTTATGGTACAGGTTGATTATAGCTTGTTTGGTGCAAGTTGGTGCATGGTTGATGCACTTGTTTATGGTACATGTTGATTACAAGTTGAGGTACAGGTTGATGCATGGTTCGGTTTATTGGTACAGGTTGTTTGGTGCAGGTTGATTGGTACATGTTTATAGTAGCATATCTCACAGTGATAGTGTGACAGTGGTTCCATCATTCTACTTCTACATTAGGTCAGTTGGTTGAGGCAAGGACATATGGTTGTATCCACCTTCCGGTTGTATCCAAAGAACATAGGGGGTTGTAGCCTCCTTCTGGTTGTAGCCAAAGAATTGGGGAGTTGGATTTTCCCTCGGGTTGTAGCCTGAGAAACTAGGGGGTTGGAGCCTTCTTCCAGTTGCAGCTGGAGAAAAAAGGAAGTTGGTGTTTCCAATGATTGTAATTCTTAAATATATATAAGAAAAATCGTTATGTGGTTTTCTCCCACTTTGGGTTTCCATATAAAAACATTGGTGTACTGTATATGTGTATGATTTCTCATTTGTTCATTGTTTATTTACTCTGCAACCATTGGATGATAGTCCTACATTGATATAACACTTTCATATTGTGTTAAAAATGATTGAATTTCTCTATTACTGAATTGGTCTATGCGAATTGCCACATACAAATATAGTTTATACTAGAAGATACCTTATGTGTTGGGTGAACCTGAAGAGTGGTTAGATATAATATAGGTTTGATAACTTCTTATAAACCTTCTTCAAGTTGGAGGGGTTCCTCTTCTTAAAACAAGCAGGGCACATCCATAATAATATCATTTGATCGACTGAAAACTTCAGCTTCTTCTGGATATTCAATTTCAACCTATTCCATAACATCTTCAAAGGCCTACTATTCATCATCATTCTATATGGATTCATCTATTTTCATTACATCTCTATCTATTTCCTCTAACTCCATCGATACTCCTTCACCCCAACTTCCTCTTAGCAAGCTTCCTTCCATAATTTTCCCTCTCTCCCTTAACCATGAGCTAGAAAAATCTCATTTACTTCTCAACTTCTATGAATCCTTCAATCTTCCCTCACTTCTATATTCATTATTGATCTCCCTTTTCAATGTTTCACTCCTTTTTTGTGTTTCTTGCATCTAGTTCTTCCACCATTGTTATGAAATAATCGACCTCATAAGAACAATTTCATCCCTCACACTAGCCTCTGATTCACCCCCAATCCCAAAACCTTGTTACATTATACAACCTTCCAACACCATCCTAACCCACTCCTTGTGACACAAGGAAATTACTTAACCATATCTACCAGATTAAATTTCAACAATCCCTCCTATACGAACAATATATTAATCCAAAGGGGGATTTCTTGCACCATTCTAACCCGATATCCCTTCTTAAATATCACCTTGGCTCTAGAGAAGGACTAGTAATTTTCCTTAACAAACTTTGCAATGTACTCATCCATAATTTTGTCTACTTATAATTCTATAGATAGCATGATATGGTGATCAACCCATTGCAATGTGGAAATATTCAAAACAATCCACTAAATAGTCTTATTTTATCAATCCTTGAACTTTGGGGCTTTCACAAGCCTCTTCATCCACTTATATAGACTTGCGGGAAATTTACACCAAAATACTTCATATTGATCCTTCAAGGGTGCATTATATGGGATAAACTCCCTACACATATACAGATCCCATTCATGCAATTCATCCTCTTGAAATACAAAATATTCAAACAATTTCACCCACTAGTCCTCAACCTTGTGCTTATAAATCCTTCTACTCATCCTACCAATGTCTTGCTCTGAAGAATAGGTCCTGAAAAATAATAGGTGCTGGAAATGTTGGATTTTGATCGAAACTAGGATTTTCCTAGGTTATCAACAAAATATCTTGCTATAGTATAAATGCACTGGCATTTTCAATCTTCCCAAAGGGAAGAAGGTCTCACCCAAAGAATAACCGAGGATTTAAATGGATAAGAAGACACAACATAATGGATGTGATATTGTATTTATTACTGATATATTAATCCCATAAGTTATTCTTATAGAAACGAGAATGATCAAAATGGAACAATTGTTGGAACATCAAGCATTGATGGTCCATCATACTTCTCTTGGATTCAATTGGTCAAGTGATTGACCTACATTTGGATACAGTCGGTTGGGTGATCAACAAGAAATATAAATCATTCAGTAAAGTAGTCAACATGCATGTCGGTCAGATAATCGACCATCATTCAAAGATAGTCAGGAGGTGGATCGACTAGCCCAACAATCGACTATGATTTGGATGCATGGATGGTCGGGTCAAGCAATCTTATCGATCTGAATCAACAACACAGATTTAGAAAATTCAACTATAACAACTAATATCAAAGATGGATTTGAAGATAGATCATGTTGTTGTGAATGGATCAAATTACACAGTAAGGGAACTAGGTATGGAAACCCTACTGAAGATCAAAGTACTATGGAAGTATATGAATATTGCGATTACAGATGCAACAGATGATCATGCAAAGTTATTTGTTGATGGAAAGAAGGATGAGATTGTGGGGGTCATCACGAATAGGAGATTTGGTTTTACCTTAGTGGAATCAACTTCCCTCATCAAGTCTGGAGGAAGTTGAAGTCATTTTTCGACCAAGTCGATGAGAGCCATGTAATGTAGTTGGATAAAGAGGTGATTTCTCTTGATCCTCATTCTTTTGACAAAATAGAGGAGTATTTAGCACGTGTCAAGGAAGTCCATTTAAATTTAGGAAAATGTGGAAAGAAATATCATAAGAAATGTGGAAAACTCATCGATCTAGACCTGATGAATTTGAGAACACCTTTCGACATGTCTGTGTCGAATTTTCACACCAACTGGAAAGCACACAAGGAATATGGTAATCATTACACCTTTGACGCTTTTTATGGTCTTTTGATTATTGATGAGCACATACTACTTGAATAAGGAAATCTTGGTGGTAAACACCAAGCCAACTTTTTCAAGGGTAAGAGTAATATGGATCCTAGGGATAGAGTATGGTTTGATGCCTCTACTGTTGGACACACCTACCACACTTAGAGGGGGGGTGAATGAGTGTGGGGCTCTTTTCCCAAAACTTCCCTCTTGCACAAAAACTCTTCAATTAGCATTCAACATTTATTCATTACCCATTGTTGTCATTTATAACCAATTATATGTGAGCACATATCAGCAACATATATCAGCAATATATCATCAACAAGTCATCACCACAATGAACACAAAGAACACAAGATGTATGTACAATTTTTTATTTATTACGGACTACAATCCTTGGGGTTTATTAGCAACAACTAAATAGAGTACAACTCTACAAGAGACCCAGCTCTATATGAAATATTCAGCTTGCATTCTCAGCACCAACTGAAATGAGGCAACAATCCTCAATATATATCAATTTGTACCATAAACAAGAGCATCAACCCTGCACCAACCTGTGCCAAACAACCTGTAATCAACCTGTACCATAAACAAGTACATCCAACCATGTACCAAGTATATACCAATCATGTGTCAACTACTCATAAACAATTACTCATCAATATGTACCAACATCATCAACTATACACCTAATGTATGTGCCAACTCATCAACTACTTGTCTCAACCATGACTAGTTTTGGATTAGTCAACAACCCTAACTTGAAATAATGATAAATTTGTACCTATACTAAATAAAGATATGAAATTGATACACAATATTCTTCAGTGTGTTTTATGCAATTCCTCTAAGTGGCACTACTTGTAACCTCTCAGAAAAGGAGTTATAGCAAAAATGACATACCTGGATGAATTCTGGCTTATTCTAGAGAGCGACCTTGTAGAGTATGCCCCGCACAAAATATTTGATGAATATATATGAAAATGTTACAAAGAATACTACAGATTTTAATCTAACCAACACAATTTGTCTCACTAAATTTGGATCTGTTATGAATAAGTAATGACATTTTTACCCGAAACAACTGATTTTGACTAGTTTCAGGACTAGCCACAAACCCTATTTTCCACGGAGTGTAACTCCAAAAATACAACGACCCATAAGCTTAATTTTTAAACACAGATACTTGGGTATGTTTTCTCACTTTCATAGAAATTTCAGGATCTGAATCATTATATAAAAAATGTTATAACGAAAATGGTGAGATGACCTGTAAATAACATACCTTAGAAAGCACCATCAAAAGAATTTATCCTTCCTTGCATTTCGGCCTTCTTTTCTTCACTTTCCTC
>ML777809.1:786875-804849 GCA_009831015.1 Picea engelmannii
CCATAACTCTCAAACCAGGAGGAGTTATGTGACATTCCACATACCACCAGAAATGGCATGACAAGCACTATCCATCTAGGATAGTTTCATCAACAATTTCCTTGATCTTCATCTTGTTATTCCTCATACAAGCATGGGTCCTCAAAACTTTCTTCTAGGATAACTCAATCCGTAAAGCATCTTCCCATGAGGGCTTTCACCATAAGGGGACCACTTTGGAGTTCATCCGTTTGTACACCTTATCAATCATGATAAGACAATAATGAGAGCATGGGTCCTCCAACCATTCTTCTAGGATAACTCAATCCGCAAAGTGTCTTCCCGTGAGGGCTTTCACCATAAGGGGACCACTTTGTTGTTCATCCATTTGTGCACCTTATCAATCATGATAAGACAATAATGAGTCATCTATACATTTTTCCAACAATGCATCATATACCAATGGAACCACATTGATCCATCATCATCATGTATCAATGACAACTCATTGATCCATCTTCATCTATGCATTCTCATCAAGGAAACTACATATTATATTACATAAATCATCAGTCAATCAATCCTTTGACATCAATCAATCACTTGACATCAATCAATAAAACCATTGGCATCAATGACAACATGATCCAACATCTACATAGATACCTTCATACTGTAGCCATAAACCTAAGGGACAAATATATGAACCATAACAAATTAGAAAAAAGAAGACATGCCAATACTGTGGAAAGATTAGAAATGTGGAAAATGTCTGCTATAAGAAGTGATATGATTTAGAGGAGAAGGTTAAATGCCTAAAAGAAACATGTCCTTTGAATGACGATCTACTGATAATTTCACCTTCCAAGTCAGAAATTTTCAAGCCTTGTTTTCTCATTCTGTGTAGAACAAATGGGTAGTTGACTCCGGGTGCACTCATCACATGGCTAAGGATTCCTCCCTATTCATGTGGTTGGATGAAGCTAAGGAGAGGAAAATCTATGTTGTTGATGATTTTCTTTGGATGTTGCTGATGATTTTGCTCTGGATGTTGTTGGTCATAGTCATATTACCTATCGACATGGGAAAATTGTCGATGTATATCATGTGCCAAACCTCAATGCCAATCCGTTATATGTTGACCAGTTAACATAGATAGGTAAGATTGTAAATTTTGTCCAGGTCATTTCTATATTCATGATTTGAAGAAAGGAAATTCAATTGTCATCGATAGGCTTCTCGACTCGATGGATCATTTATACAAATTATGTGACACTACTCGACCTGACACTGAACCAACTTCTCTTGTTTCTCACACTGATTAGTGAAGTTGAATTTGGCACAAGTGAATCAAACACCTCAATTTATGAAGTCTACAGTCGATGGAAACTCATAACATGGTTGTTGGTTTACCTAAAGTATTTCCACCTGAAGGATTTTGTAAGAGTTGTGTCCTTGGGAAACATAATCAAGTACCATTCGACTTTGGAAAAGTGTGGTGAGCACATAAATTACTGGAGCTAGTTTATAGTGATCTATGTTGCATAAATCAACCTTCATTGGTAGGTGCAAGGTATATTCTGGCTTTCATTGATGATTTCTCTCATTTCACATGGGTCTATTTTCTGAAGAACAAGAACCTTTTCCTTCAAAAGTTCAGTGAGTTTCAATCCTTTTCTGAAAAGAAATTTCGTTGACCCATCAAGTTCTTGAGATTAGACAATGTTGGTGAGTATGAAAATTGACCTTTTGAAGAATACCTAGTTCAATTTAGTATTAAATGGCATCAGTTGGTTCCTCACACACCTCAGTAGAATGGCATTACAGAACACAAGAATTGGACTTAAGTTGAAATGGCTAAATGTCCTCTGCAAGCTAAATATATGCCTCCTTGCTTCTGGTTTGAAGCGGTGTAATATGCAAACTAATGAGCCTCAATATTTCACATTCTAAAGGCTCATATTGACATATTTTTCCACCACAAAATTACTTAATATTTTTTTTTGACCATATTTAATAGTCAGTCACGAGTAGTTTGTATGTTTCTTAATGAATGTATGATTGAGGTGGATTTTTATGTATAATATACCTTTTTGAACTATTTTATTTTGGTAAAAGACATGTGTTCCATCAACAAGGTCGAACCGTAGGAGTCAAGGGTGCCAACCTTCTAGAAATAGGGGATTTTGTCCCCTCGAGTGAGGTGCCAACCAAAGATCAAAGAAAATTGTCTACACCTACCTCCAAGAGCGCCCCTTATGAATTTATGACCCCTTCTGATTAACAACAATTCGAAAATATAAATGTAAAAGGTTGAGATCCCTTATTTACGCATCACTCTCCTTGATTTAGAAAGGGAGGTTGAATTCTCTAGTTATATATAGGCCTCTAGTCTAAGAGAGAAAATAATGATTTTTTGGAGAAGCATTGTATGGACATGTTCTGCAAGACTTTTTGTTCAAGAGTAAGAACTTTGATGTTCCTTATATACTATTGATATTTATAAAATAAAATGATTTTTCCTTCAATCCATTAAATTTTCTTTTAGGTTCCTTGTGGTTCTTGGATAGGGCCCATCCAAGAGGCCTCAACGAATCTTTTCACTATTTTTTTAGTTTTCATTCATATTAGTTATTTCTTAGATACTGTTTCATTCTCTATTGAAGTTGGATTTAGCTTTGCATGATAAATTTTCATTTTCGTTAAGTTTTCAACTAACTGGAAAGTTGTAGCAACATCCTGTAGAAATGTTCAATAACCTTTTGGAGAACTCCTAGGTGCCTCCCAAGGATAATAAACATAGATTCACTTCATTTATTTTACAGCCTAGATTTTTCAATGCTTTTCAATACTTGCACTACCTTTTCAGACTTCATTTTGCTTCCTGTAGAAGTATCCTGTAGAAACTATGCAGATCATGTAGAAATGCACAGTTCCTGTAGAAATATCTTGTAGGTTTGTTTTATCTTCACATTTTGACTTACTTTAATCTTATTTTCCTGGAAGCATCAAAAAACAATAAAAGAACATTTATATTGATAATGATCAAGGGGTTATATTGATTTATTCATGCATTACTATAGTTTCATTTCCATTACAGTTTTTCTGTCATAATTTACAACTTTTACTTCTATCACAATTCTCTATCATAATTTCATATTAGATTCATCTTTTCCTTTAGTTTAAATTTTATGATTCAATAATATTTGATGCAGTAGAATAATTTATTTTCATGCACTTTAGATTAGTTTTAATTTCAAATGGTTGTGTTTCCTTCAAAGAAATTAGTTCAGAACTTCTTTTTGTCATTTGATTTCCTACACATTTCCATCCTTTGATCATTTTCAACCCTCTTCTACCGAAAATTACATATTGCACATACATTTCAGAGCACCTATTAAGTTTGTATGAACCCTGGGTTGACAAGTAAAGTAGGAGACCAAGGGTACAATAAATAATTGTTGCTATTCCTGGGACCATCACTTTTTGGCGTCGTTTTTGGGGAGGTTTTGAAGTTTGCATGTCCTTTTATTTTTCTTTGTTTTATTTTGTGTGAATTGGAGGAGTAAAAAGGATACCTTAGTCACAAGTCCAACCTCACTATGGAGTTTTCTATAGTGTAACCACCCAAGTTATTTCACTTCATGTGAGTATTGATATCTCCTTGTCACACTTTCTTTTTGCATTAAAAATTAGAAGAAAAAAAAACATTTTTTCCCTTTCTTTTGATTTCATGAATGACTAGACCTAGAGATAGGAAATGATTTTTTTTACCAAAAACACCCACCACAAAAAATGTCCAAGAAATCTAGAGATTGGTCCTAAAACATTAGAAAGCTTCTTGGAAAGGGAAGCTAGAGAATTTGAGAATATTTCATAAGAGATTTAGTCCTCACCTCGTGTCATGGTTGGTGAATAAGAAATGTTTTAGTTTCATATTCATGAATTTGATGGAGAAGCCAAGATGATTTTTTTTTTTGTTTGTTTGTTAATTTGTGTGGGACCTGTTGGCTACATGATTAACCTGTGGCTTGAGAAACCGCGACTCAGGGGCATCTAAGCCATCAAAATCACCCGGGGATCGCACCCGACCTGAGCCACACCAACCCTTAACATGGTTGGATTTTTTGTCCCCGCAGGTTTCGAACCGGTGACTTTAACATCACAAAGTGGCTTAACAACACACTCCTTCACCGACTGTCCTACACCTCGGGGACCTTAAATTTGAAGGACATGGGGGTGGGCTTTGATCCACTTATGTGTGCACGGGTCATGATACCATTTAATATGGTATCTCTGGGTGAAACCACACGTTCTACCACTATCTCAAGGTGTCCCCATGGCTCTAGGTAAAGCCCTCATGAGAATTGAACCTTGCCCAATGATGAAAAACTCCTCGCTTTCTACCATTGGATCCAACCCCTTTAGGATTTTATTGAAGGACACGGGGGTGGGTTTTGATCCACTTATGTGTGCACGGGTCACGATACCATTTATTATAGTATCTCTGGGTGCAACCACACATTCGACCACTACCTCAAGGTGTCCCCATGGCTCCAGGTAAATCCCTCACGAGAATTGAACCTTGCCCAATGGTGAAAAACTCCTCGCTTTCCACCATTGGATCCAACCCCTTTGGGCGCCAAGATGAAAATTATTAATCCTTATTCTTTACCTCATTTGGACTTGTCTCTAAATATCTTGATACTTTCTTGTTTGAGTTTGCAGTTATATGCATGACACATGATTACACCACTGATGAAAAAAATCACAAAATTTTTCCTTCTACCTTGAAGGATTCAACTCTAATATGGTTTATGAGTTTGGAGGGAAATAATATCACAACTTGGGATCAAATGAAACACACCTTTAGTGAAATATACAAATACTATTGTAGATAAAGAGATACAAGGGATGAGATTTTCATAATGACACAAGGACCTGATGAATCTCTAGAAGATTTTGAAGAGAGATTTCAACTAAGCTACAAAAGATCTCAAAATTTCACTTTGTATGAAGATTCACTCAAGCTTGTCTTACTTAGAGGAGTAAGAGAAGATATGATGGAAACATTGAATCTCCTATCCAATGTAGATATCTACTAGTTGGACTATGATGATATCAAAAGAATATTCAAGAACCATTCAAGGTCTTCTAGAAAGAAAGGTATAATAAGTAGAGGTCTGATCTCTCCATTTTCTAACCCAAAAGCTCATATAAGTAATGAATTATGAGGATTAATAGAATATATGAAGGCTGATATTTTACTCTCTTTAGACATGAAAATGGATACAATGAAAGTCAAGAAGAAACTGGAGGAAGTAGAGAAGGCATTGGTTGTCCATTGTCCCAAATGCACTAAAAAACATCCTAGAAATGAGTTCCCTTTAGACCGTATAGATGTTTGCGGAATTTGTGAGGAAATCATCCAACTAACAAATGCCCTTCTATGTCAGGTTTGAAAGCTACATTTCGAGGAGAATAAGAGAATGTGGAGTCATTATAATTCATCAATCAAAAGAGGCATGGAACACCAAGACCATTCCAAAAAGTTTTGAACTTCAATCCTACTCAAAATTGTAATGCATATAATTCTCAAATGCCTCCTCAACCATGGTATAACCCATCACCTTGGACTAATCCAAACCCTTGTAAATATCAGGTACCTCCAATTCCTTCTCCATACCAATCATTTCCTAGCATGCCAAAAAATCAGTGGAATCAACCATCACAAGGATGGAGGCCACAAAATTTCCAAAAAACTGCATTAGTTTCTCCTCCTCCTCCTCAAACCAACACTACTCCAAGTATTATTCCTCCTAAGAAACCTCAACTACCTGCTCAACCTACCCCAAATCCTAACAATAATAAAGTCCAACATGTATACAACAATGATACAACTTATCAGACTTATTCTATGGAATTACAAGAGATAAATCTTATATCAAGAAAATTCTTGCAATAAAAACCAACACTCATAGAAAATGAATAATCTAAGAAATAAAACATTACCTTACCTCAACCAAAAGCCCCTCCTTACCCTAAAATATTACAAGAAATAAAAACTTATACATCTGAGGAAAAATAACTTTTAGGGGAGCTTAAAAATTTGTGCATAAAGATACATCTCTTACAAGATCTTAAGGATGTTCCCATTTTTAATAAGTATATTAAGGAAGAATGTATTAGAATACCACGGAGAAGAATGAAATATACTCCAACCATAAATGTTGTAGGACAACTAGCTGACCTTTTGCTTGGAAAATTAATTGTACCTAAATACTTGGATCCAAAGAGTCCTTTAGTAAGTTTCCATATTAACAACATCCTGATACAAAATTTTATTATTGATCTAGGAGATGAAATCGAAATTATGACTAGAGATACCATGATGAAACTCAACCTTCAAGGATTTCTAAGAAACACCCCAACTATCCTGCAACTTGCAGATATATCCACAGTCAAACATGAAGGCATGTTGGAAGATATCATGATTTCCATTGACTCATGGGAGTGCCCTACTAACTTCCTAGTCCTTCAAACCAATTCTCATTCCAATGGATATCCTCTCATTTTGGAAAGGCCTTGGTTGGCTACAACAAATGCATAAATTGGATATAGAGTAGGAAATATGACCAATATTGATGGCCTTTCCCAATTTTTTTTTTTATTTATCCCCCTTCCCAACCTTTGATAACTAAAAATATGCCTATGTGGGTGGAAGAGGAAGAATACCTGACACAAATAGATTCATACTCCATTTATACAATTCACGCTTCCTTGGTTGATAGTACAATTGATGAGGACATTTTTCTTTGAAAATTTCTGCAAAATCAATATATGGAAGATGTGAAAATAGAAGGGATAAAGGATGATAAAGGATCTAAAGTATCTTCATCAAATAACATTGAATTATGGACATATATTTTTATTACTGAGATAGAATATCCAACTATCAAAACCATATAAATCAACCTTGCAAAAACACTCAAAATCAACAACAAACTCACTAGTCAGTAGGAACAAAAATTGTTAGATGTACTGAAAACAAATATTGAATATTTTGCATGGGATTATAAAGACATGAAAGGAATCCATCCTTCTATTTGTACCCATCAAATTTATATCAAAGAGGTTTTAAAACCTGTTAGGAAGCCACAAAGAAGGATGAACCCTGCAATGAAAGACATAGTTAAACAAGAATTCCAAAAGTTTCTTGATGTTGGATTCATATATACTATATCAGATAGTGAATGGGTCTCCCCTCTAGTTATTGTACCAAAGAAGAATGGGAAATGGAGGATATGTTTGGATTGTCAAGATTTGAATAAGGCTACCAGAAAGGACCATTTTCCCCTACCTTTTATTGACCAATTTTTGGATGTCTTGGCCGAGAAGCAATACTTTTCCTTTCTGGATGGTTTTAGTGGATACAATAAATCTACATCATCTATGAGGATTCAGACAAGAAAAAATTTACATTCCCATGGGGTACATTTTCATACAGATTCTTACCTTTTAGCCTGAGTGGGCCTAATGGTTAAGAACATGTGTTTCCTCTTAAGAGGTCACAGTTTCAAATCCAGAGGGGGGTAGGGTATGTATACCTTCGTAGACTTTACCAGTCAAATCGTTGGGCGGAGGGGGGTCCCTTGTCCCACAAACAAGGGGGTCTCATACACCAATTTGGTGTGCTGGCTTGGCCGTGACCTTAAAAATAGATTATTATTATTGTTATTATAATGCCTCGATACTTTTCAAAGAGAAATTCTCAGCATATTTTCAAAACTCATCCATGAAAAAGTTGAGATCTATATGGATGACTTTACCGCTTATGGAAATTCATTTGATGAAGCCTTGGACAATCTAGATAAGCTTCTCCAAAGATGTAGAGAAATAAATCTATCCCTTATCAATGAAAAATGTAATATGATGATGAATGAAAGGATTGTTTTAGGACATCACATGTCCTCCATAGGGATTGAAGTAGACAAAGAAAAGATCAAAATTGCCACCTTACTTCCCACCCCCTTTGAAACCAAAATATGTAATAATTTTTCTTGTACATGCAGGATATTACACGAGGTTTATTAAGGATTTCAGTAAAATAGATTCTCCCCTATTTACCTTGCTGACCAAAAATGTGGAATACTGTTGAACTTTGAATTGTGAACAAGCTTTTGAAACAATCAAGGAAAAACTCACAATTTACCCTATTTTACAAGGTCCCAATTGGAGTCTTCCATTTCACATTCACACTGATGCATCAAATAATTTTGTAGGAGAAATATTAGGATATGATGAAAACAATAAACCTTATTCAATTTACTTCATAAGTAATAATTTAGTTGGTGCATAATTGAATTATATTGTTACAGAAAAAGAACTTTTAGCAATGGTTCATGCTCTCAATAAATTCTGCATCATTTCATCCCGCTGTCGCGTGAGAGCTTGCTCAAGCAAAATATTAATAGAATTGTCTACTTTGTCGTCTTTATTTTATTCCACCATGGAGGGTTTCTTGGGCATGTGAGAGTGATTTTCATCAAGAGAGACAAGCTCGAGACCCAAATTTCTATACTCATACCTTGTCGGGGGCATGCACTGAAAAAAATGATCAAGAGAAACCTACTTTGATGCCATTGATCCAAATTATTTTTGGCATGAAATGAGAGAGGAGATATAATAAATAAATGTACAGAGATATATCAGATATCCAATAATATAACGGATATATAACAAAGATATAAAAATAAACACAGAGATACAATAATACAAAATTTCTATTAATGAGTGAAATGTACAAAACTGTAGAAATACAGAGTGAAAGACTCGCTAGAATGGTGGCATATTATCTCTGAGAAGAGATGTGAAGGATACTCACATTCGAAAGAAGATGATTTTGAAATGAGAATATGAAGGCATTTTTATCATAAAGAAAATCCAAAACCCTAACCCCAGAAGATGAAAATCCAACAGTTTTGTGGACCCCGTTTTGGGTAGTTTGGTGTATCAACTTCCTGGGGGCACAACTTTGGCATACGATCTTTGTTTGGGGCACATGATAACTCATTGTAAAGGTATCGTCAAGGAGATTCTTTTTGGGAGCTCAATGAGAGATTTTGACTATCATTGAGGTGCTCGATCCTGAAAAAAATTCATTTAGGCTCTCAAAATGGCCCCAGAAGTTTAGGAACTGGAAAACTACTAAAAATAGTAAGTTGTCAGAAAATTGTTTTAAGCTAGTTGGAATAGGTGGGTTGTCAGTGATATCCACCTATATCATCAAGTGATATCCACCTTGAGTGAGAAAAGACACAAATTAGGTAATCATGAATATAAGTCGATGATTGTTGTACTGCGACAACAAGACAATAGTCATGTCCTCGATTTAAGGGTATAACTCGGAGTTAGAAGAATCTGAGCACCATTTCGAGTTTGAAGAGGAAGAGTGGCTCTAGTTGGGTGGAATTAGGAATGCGAGCTCACAGGAAAAGAGAGAAATAAAAATAATCAACCAGAGGATGCTGCAAGAGAAGAATTTCTAACATATTGCAGGTAACCATGAAACCCTAGACAAATAATTATTTCTTCGATATCAAAGAATTATCTCTTCGATCTCAAAGAATCGCTACATTCATTCCAGTTTTTTGGTGTTTTGACCCATGGTTTATTCTGGAAAGTTTCATGGTCATTAAACAGAAAGTAATACATACCCTATTTTTTTCTCCTACAAGTTACAGTCTTGTAGACTCTGTTCTAAAATTGAACCAATGTTGCATGAGTTAAGGTCTCTCAGTCTAACAAATTGCTGAGCATGTGGTCAAAACCTATCAACACTAAAAATTCTTCCTATGGAATTTTTAATTTACATAGTTCCCGTAGAACTTTGTTTCTACAGGAACGACTGCAAAAAGGTATACCAACTGATAATTTGTCAGATAAAATCCCTCATCACCTTTTTTCTTTTCAAGAACAACATTTTGTTGAATTTCCTGACCACCTACCTACCTAAAGACAAGCCCTCACCCTTATAATAATTAATTCAATCTGAATATTATACAGGAAGCCTTCTGTCAGCCTTCCTCTCCACTCATCATCCTAAAAACAAATTATGGGAGCAAGATTTAAGATAAGGGAATCAATAGATCCTTCTAGGGTTTATGACAACCCTGAGATAGTGGAAATTTTTCAAAAATGTGAGTGAATGGGTTACTTTGAGAGATTAAGGGGGTTTGATGATGAAGCGTCCATGGAGTTTACCCAGATTTTCCAAAGCATACGAGATCAACAATATGTGACTACAATCATGGGGCTAACCATTAGGATCATTGAAGCCTCAGTCAACAAAGTTTCTAGTTTTCCTTTGGGCATTCCTTAGGAAAAATAAGAAAGACATGAAGGCATTAATGCCAAGAAGGAATTATTCCTCCATAATGAGAATCCTGATGAGGATAAAAGTGGCATTCCTTGCCTTATGGCTTGATAATTAGAAATCCTTACTCTCCAAACACATTGCAACTTTCCCTCCTCATAACACCATGGTATAAATAAACTCTAAGGAGAATGAGAACTAATTGGATTGGGCTAAGGATGAGCCCTGCACTCCTTTTCCCTGTAGATGCTATGGCCGACCTCAAACTGGAAAAGGAAGAAGAACAATGGGAAAACATTGTGAAGGATAAGGGATACCATTATCGACAAGTTCTCACCAAGTATATAGCTTGGGATATGAGAGAGGAATTCAACAAACAACAGTAGGAACAGTAGGAGAATGTTGATAGACAACAGGGTAATGAACAACTACACTCTATTGAGAAGCAATATGGCATTGACCAGTAACAATGCATTGAGAAACAATAAGATGATAAACAATAGAGGAACAAGGAACAATAGTAGAGTACAAAACAAAAACAACAACAACAGTGAGATCAAAAAGACAATTTTTGTTTGCACAAGGGTGTGCAAGAGGTCAACTATGGGGTGATGATGAGCCTCATTATTGTACATTCTAAAGGCTCATCTTTGACATATTTTTCCACCACAAAATGACTTAATGTTTTCTTTTGACCATATTTAATAGTTAGTCATGGGTATTTTGTGTGTTTCTTAATGAATGCATATTGAAGTGGATTTTTATGTTTAATATACCTTTTTCACTAATATTATTTTGGAAAAAGACATGTATTCCACCAACCAATTCGAACTGTAGGTTTCGAGGGTGCCAACCTCCTAGAAACATGGGATTTTTCCCCTTGAGTGAGATGCTAGCCAAAGATCAATGGAAATTGCCTCCAAGAGCACTCCTTGTGCATTTATGACCACTTATGATCAACATTAGCTCAAAAATATAGATGTAAAGGGATGAGATCCATCATTTACTCATCACTCTCCTTGATTTATCAGGGAAGGTCAAACTCTCTAGTTATATATAGGCCTCTAGTCTAAGAGATAAAATAATGAATTTCTCAAGAAGCATTGTACGAAGATGTTCTCTAAGAATTTTTGTTGAATACTAAGATCTTTGATGTTGTCGATGTATTGTTGATATTTATGAAATAAAATGGTTTTTCCTTCAGTCCATTAAAGTTTCTTTTAGGTTCATTGTGCTTCTTGGGTAGGGCCCATCCAAGAGGGATCAAGGACCCTTTTTACTATTTATGTAGTTTTCATGCATATTATTTGTTGCTTAGATAGTGTTTCATTCTCTATTGAAGTTATATTTAGATTTTCATGATAAATTTCCATTTCTGTTAAGATTTCAACTAACTAGCTAGTTGTAGCAACATCCTGTAGAAATATTCAATAACCTTTTGGAGCATTCCTAGGTGCCTCCCAAGTATAAGAACCATCGATTCACTTCTTTTATTTTATAGTCTAGCTTTTTCAATGCTTTTAAATACTTTCAATACCTTTTCAAACTTCATTTTGCTTCATGTAGGAGTATCCTATAGAAACCGTGCATATCCTATAGAAATGCATAGTTCCTGTAGAAATCTCATGTAGGTTTGTTTTAGCTTCATATTTTGACTTATTTTAATATTATTTTCCTGCAAGCATCAACAAACAATAAAATAACATTTATATTGATAATGATCAAGGGGTTAGATTGCTTTGTTCATGCATTAGTGTAGTTTCATTTCCATTAAATTTTTTCTTTCATAATTTAGAGATTTTACTTCTATCATAGTTCTCTATCATAATTTCATATTAGATTCATATTTTTCTTTAGTTTAGATTTCCTAATTCAATAATATTTGATTCCATAGAATAATTTATTTTCATGCTCTTTAGATTAGCTATACTTTCAAATTGGTGTGTTTCCTTCAAAGCAATTAGTTCAAATTTTTTTTCTGTCATTTGATTTCTGGCACATTTCCATCCCTTCATCACTTTCAACCCTCTACTACTGACAATTTCATATTGCACATATAGTTCATCACACCTCTTAAGTTTGTACTAACCTCGGGTTTACAAGTAAAGTAGGAGACCAAGGGTACAGTAAATAATTGTTTCTATTCCCGGGACCATCACAAACTATCTTCTTAATCACATCTCAACTCGAGTTATTCCTTCCATGACTCCAATCAAATGATGGTGTGGAAAGAAGCCTTCAATCAACCACATTCATGTGTTTGGATTGTTACCTAGACTCATATTTTTAATTATTTCAAAAAGAAGTTGGATGCAAATAGTTATGATTGCATCATGATGGGATACTTTGAAGAGTCAAAATCCTATCGATTGTTTGATCCTTTCAAATGGAAAATAGTTATCAAATGAAATGTATGGTTGTTAGGACCATACAATGTACCTTTTTGCTCACACTTTTTGCTACCTTTACACCCTTGTTTCACTCACATTTAAACTCACATTATCACCTTACCCTATCTTTCCAAAGGTATACAATGTCTCTTCTCTTTACTATATGTTTAATCTGTTTTTCATATAATTTTACATTACTCTCATACTTAACCATTGATAAAAAATGTATAAGTGCTGAAACAGTTTGAACTGCAGATTAGCATTGAGGCTTGTTGCTAAAACAATTAAAGCACGCAAACCCTGTGGCTGAAATAGTCTGTGGACTACGATGTTGAAACAACAACTCACACAAAAGAAGTTGATACACTCTCCGTGGTCTATGATGATGAAACAACAACTGCTACACTCTCCGTGGTCAACGATGCTGAAACAACAACTCAGATAGAAGAAGTTGTTACACAGTCCATGGTCAACGATGCTGAAACAACAACTCACACAGAAGAAGCTGTTACACAGTCTGCGGTCTACGGTGCTGAAACAACAACACAAAATTGTTACATTGACCACAACAGCCACACCTTGAGCTAGCATTAACCATAGTTGCTGCCTGAGACCAAGTTGCTGAAACAGTCAGAACGCAAATCCCGTGGCTGAAACAACCCGTGATTTGCGATGCTGAAACAACATACAACAACAGTAACAAGAAGACAAATAAAGAAGCTATTACTCCAGCCGCAACAACAACACCTCGCTCAACACTTGTAATAGCATTCTGTTGCAGGAGACTAGGATATCCTATTCCAGTTTAGAAAGTTGATCTGACTAAGAATAGGACTCAGATGTACACCTGTAATTTGTTGATCAAATTGTATCGAAGTGATTCTCCTCTTTAAATAAGAGGAAATCATCATTAGATGGGACCTTTTGTTTAGCGAAGAAAGGATTCTATAGAGAAGGATGTATTTTACTTCAGATTGTAATATGATACAGTTGACAGATGAATAAAAGACTGTTCTAAGCATTTCTCTCTAATTCCTTTCGTTTCAGGGGAATCTTGTGAGAAGGGAGGGCCCACCTTCTTCACAAGCTTCACCCATTAGCTTTGTAGAGTGTTAGTGTTATTTCTGTTCATGCCTTGATTAAATTCTGTTTTGCTGAAACACTACTTTACTGAACTCTGTTTTGCTGAAACACTACTTTACTGAACTCTGTTTTGTTGTTGCATTGTTTTCATATGATTCATGCTTGGGTAACTGTTAATCATTCTAGTTAGAAATCCTGCTTGGTGAATTTATAAAAGCTTGATAATCAGAGACAGGTGCTGAAGGTTCCTTCTTCGGGAATAGGGTCATGTTCTCTGTTAGGGATAGTTAGCCTTCAGTGGATGTCAATTATTTTAATGAGTTCATGAAAGTGTGCTAAACAGAAATAGGTGTTGAAGATTCCTGCTTAAGGAATAGGGTCATGTTCCTTTTTAGAGATAATTAGCCTTCAGTGTGTGTCAATTGTTTCGGTTAAGCAATGAGTTCATGAAGTGTGATGTTCGGAAATAGGTGTTGAAGATTCCTGCTTTGGGAAGAGGGTCCTGTTCCCTGGTTATAGAATAGTGGTCTTTCCTTTTTCAGTGTCTTGAAGGGTTTCTTTTCCAGTTTTTTATTTCTTTAATGTAATCCAGGATTCTTTGGACAAATATTTCTTTAAACATTGAACTCTGCAATAGGTAGATTGCTTACCTATAATTCAAGTTAGGACTTTAGTTTGTTCAAGGCAAAGTATGATTAATATGTTTTTACTACAACTCTAGGTTGCTTTTGAGATTGAGCATATATAGTGCGTGGTTACCTTTGAAATAAACAGACTTCCCCGGGTTGACAATTTATGTAGCACTTGATTGTTTAGTTAAATAAGAAATTATAGTGACCAACATTTTGGCGCCGCTGCCGGGGAAGGTAATTATAGATTTCAAAAGCACTTATGATTTTTCAGATACAAATATTGCATGAGAGGACGTGGAGACCCCAAAAACACTGAATCTATAGGTGGCAGGGGTAGAGGAAGAGGAGGAAGAAAGACTTATATTGACGAGATTATATCAAAGTATGAATCTGTTGCTCAACGACCAAACTCTTGGAAACCAAAATCCCAACCTTCATTTCAAGCCAACTTTGAAACGGGGAAAGAAGTTTGGAGTCCTGAGACATTCAATAAACCAGAAGGAAACATTGAGGACAGAGTAAGCGCAACAGGGGAATAGACAAAAGAGAACATGGATGAGTACAATGAAGAATTGCATCATGAAGAACATGCAGGTCCTGAAGGAGAGGTAAATGATGAAAACTCTTTTTCCACATTAGGATTTCCTATTGGTGATATTCCTAGAGGGGTAGCCCCCATGAAGAACATTCCACTCTCAACACTACCTAATTTTCATGGTTTGTCTTCAGAGGATCCTGATGAATTCCTTTTTGAGTTTGATATATTATGCAGAAGTTATGATTACATTTCCAATGCTCAAAAATTAAAACTATTTCCAGCAACATTGAAAGGAAATGCACTAAGATGGTTCATGAGTCTTGGAGGCCATGTAATCTCAACTTGGGACCAAATGAAACATAAATTCCTAAATAAATACCAGGACTATTGCCGAACAAGAGAAAAAAGGGAGGAACTATTTAAGATGATGCAGAAAGAGGATGAAAATCTGGAGGACTTTGTAGAAAGGCTACAGTATAATCTACAAAGATCCAGTCACCCCAATGTAAGTAAATATATTCTTAAAACCATATTATTAAAAGGAGTAAGGGATGACTGTCTAGATATGCTGAATATGATTGGAAAAGGGGACATATCTAAGGAATCATACGATGAAATTGTTAACCTATGCAAAATATGTTCAAGAGGAGCTTCAAGAAATAGATCAAACAACAGGGACACCACATTTTCAAGAGTCCAAAAATCAGCCAGTGGGGGAGCAACAAGAGTCGAAATAGGTAATTTACTTGAAGGTTTTAAAACTGAAATGTTAAGCTCTTTTTCCTCACAAATTGACACCCTACATATTCAAAAGAAGCAAGAAGAAGCAGAAGTAGCCATGTCCATCTTTTGTTCTAAATGCAAAGACAAGCACCCACGAAGGGAATGTCCATTGGACAAAAAGCCAATCTGCACCATCTATGATAAAGATCATGAAACTCAACAATGTCCATCTTTACCAGGGATCAAGGCAGCATTACAACCAAATGATGAAGAAGCTGAAGTTGTCTATCTATTAACATAGAGAAGGCAATGGAAACCATGGGGACAAGGTATGAATCCTAACATGCCATTTACATCTTCTAATCATTTGAATACTATCCTTCTTTCAATCAAATGAGTTACCCTCCCTATAATCAAATGAAATATCCAAACCAAATGAATTACCCACCCATGCAACAAACTAACCCACCCTTTGTTGATCCATCAATGTGGACTCCTTGGCCCCCACAACAACAACAACCATATCAAAACCAATGGAATCCAAATTGGAGAGGACAACAACTCCCCTTCCCAAATCAATTACCTCAATCACAATTTCTACAACCACTCTCCTTACCATCAGGTACTCCACCAAACAATCAAATTATGAGACCCCAGCTACCTGTACAACCTAACCCTAACCCCAATAATAAAGCTGTGCAGTGCATTGATATTCATAACCAACCTACATTTTCTCTTCTCCCTGTGCAATGCAACGATATTCATTTATGATCTGGGAGAATAGTAGAACCTATCATGGCCGATGTTACCTCTTCTGATAAAGAGGAAAAAAAAGAGCATGATGTACCTGACGAGGTACAATCATCCTCTAACAATGCTGCTGAAACAACAAAACCACCATTTCCTGAGCGTTTAGCTTTGACTAAAATGCTTGAGCCACCAGCTTTCAATCTTCTAGGGGAATTACAAAATCTTTATGTCAAAATTCCTCTACTACAAGCTCTCCGAGATGTACCAATCTATGCCAGGATGATGCGAGACATTTGTGTTAAGAAGCCTGGTAGGAAAATTAAGGATCCCCTCACAGTCCATGTTATGGGAGACTTGTCTGCACTAATGTCAGGTAAAGCCCCCCCAGTTAAATATGGTGATCCCGGCCACCCTACCGTCTCAGTACAAACTGGAAAAATGATAATCCATCGAGTCCTGGTAGACTTAGGTGCCACTATCAATATTATGATTCTGGAAACCTCACAACTGTTACAATTGCAAAATGAAACCAGAGACACCCGAACTATCCTAGAATTAGTTGAACGATCCACAATTAAACTAGAGGGAGTCATTGAAGACCTAATTATCTCAGTAGAATCCTGGAATTATCCAGTTGAATTTGTGGTACTAAACTACAACCTAAAACAAAGTTGGGGGGGCACCCCTTAATTTTGGGCAGGCCTTGGCTAGCCACAGTAAATGCTTTTATCAGCTGTAGATCAGGTTCAATGACAATTTCCAATGGTTACGAAACTAAACAGCTTACCATCTACCCTCATTCTACACCCTTGATTAATAATGATAATTTGGTATGGGTAGACTTTGATGATCAACTTACTCAAACCATCTTGACTATCAGACAAGCCTTAAGCCTTAAAGATGCTACCGAGGATGAAGTAATTAATAATTTTATTTGTGAACCCTCCTCTGTGACTCCAGAAACTCAAAACCAACTAGCTTCATTGTTGGAGTCAGATAATCAAGAAAAACTTAACTCTAAAAACCCACCTCAAACATCTGCCACCATCTCTTCTAAAAGTATACCAGTAGAAATTGAACCTGGAAAAACACTGAATATAAACCCTAACCTGACAGATGTTGAAACACAACAATTAATGAAGTTACTTCTGGAAAATAAAGAAGAATTCGCATGGGACTATACAGATATGAAAGGAATCTCTCCCAAATTATGTACTCATCGAATATATATTAAGGAAGATTGTCGTCCGATCTGCCAATCTCAACGATGAATGAACCCTAATTTGAGAGAAATCCTTAAAGAAGAACTTCAAAAATTGCTTGATGCAGGGTTTATATATCCTATATCAGATAGTGAATGGGTTTCCCCGTTGGTAATAGTTCCTAAGAAAAATGGGAAATGGAGAGTATGCGTGGATTATAGAGCCTTAAATAAAGCTACTAAAAAAGATCACTTTCCATTACCATTCATTGATCAGGTGTTAGACAGTTTGTCAGGGAAGAA
>ML777809.1:805638-831374 GCA_009831015.1 Picea engelmannii
ATGAGTGAAGGAATAGTGCTTGGACATTTTATCTCATCTCAAGGAATTCAGGTGGATCCATCCAAGATACAAGTCATTAAAAACCTTCCTACTCCCAAAACCCAAACAGAGGTAAGAAGTTTTCTAGGACATGCTGGATACTATAGAATATTTATCAAAAACTTTTCCAAAATAGCTTCTCCCCTGTTTGTGCTACTGATGAAAAATGATGAATTCAAATGGACTAATTCTTGCCAGGAAGCATTTAATACACTTAAACATCAGTTATCTACAACTCCTATTCTTAGAGGACTTGATTGGACACTTCCTTTTCATATATCCTCTGATGCTTCAGATACTGCAATAGGAGCTATCTTGGGACAAGAAGAAAATCATCTCCCTTATGCTATTTATTTCATTAGTAAGAATATGACTCCTGCTGAACTCAATTATACAGTTACCGAAAAGGAATTCTTAGCAGTTATCTATGCTATTAATAAATTTAGACATTACATTACTGGCTACTCTACTCTTGTCCATACTAATCACTCAGCTATCAAATATTTAATGAACAAACCTATCACAAATGCTCGAGTCACCAGATGGTTACTATTATTGCAAGAATTTGATATTACAATCGTAGATAGACTAGGAAAAGAAAATGTAGTTGTTGATTTCCTTTATCGGTTAAAACCTGATGATGATACCCCAGTAGAGGATTCCTTTCCTGATGAATATCTATTTGCAGTATCTTCTCACTCACCTTGGTATGCAGATATCGCTAATTATTTGGTTGCAGGGAAGTTACCACCACACCTATCCCACCGAGAGAAAAGAAGAATCATTCAACAAAGCGCTCGGTATAGCTGGATAAGTGGGTGTCTTTTCCACACAGGACCTGATCAAGAAATCCGAAGGTGCATTAGCGGAGATGAAGTTTATAATCTACTAAAATCTTGTCATGATGGCCCTTGTGGAGGGCATTTTGCTGATAAGAGAACATCACATAAAATTCTCAGGATGGGGTACTATTGGCCCTCACTTTTCAAAGATGCAAAGAAATATGTTCGGGCCTGTGATAGCTGCCAAAGAGTGGGCCAACCTAATCATAGAGATGAAATGCAATTAAACCCCCAGATAGTACTTGAACCATTTGAAAGATGGGCCTTAGACTTTGTAGGACCCATTAACCCTCCATCCAATCAAAAATTTTACATAGTGGTCTGCACAGACTATATGACCAAGTGGGTGGAGGCTAAAGCACTCCATAGAGTGACCAAAGAAGCAGTTATAGATTTCTTATTTGAAGACATCTTCATCATATTTGGAGTGCCAAGAGAATTAGTTACAGATGGAGGACCTCCTTTCACTTCTCATGGTTTTAAAGCCACCCTTCAAAAATATCATATTCAGCATAGAATGACTACATCATACCACCCCCAAGCCAATGGACAGGTGGAAAGCACAAATAAAGTAATAGAACCCATTCTCACAAAAATAGTGAAGGAAAACAGAAAGGACTGGTCTCACAGGCTCCCTGAAGCATTATGGGCCTACAGAACTACCTGGAGAAATACTACAGGATTCTCTCCCTATGAATTAGTCTATGGAAAGAGTGTCGTCTTTCCTGTGGAATTTGAAATAAAAACATTAAGGAATGCTTTAGATGTAAACCTTGATTTGACCGATGCACAGACAACCAGGTTGCAATAGCTTAATGAATTGGATGAAAAAAGACTAGATGCCATTCATCAGACAACTATGATTCAACAACAAAGATCAAAATGGCATGACAAAAATATCAAGCATAAGCGGTTCCAAAAAGGTAATTGGGCCCTACTGTATGACTCCCGGTTCAAAGAATTTCAAGGGAAACTACGTACAAGATGGCTTGGACCTTATGAAGTAGACACTGTTTTCCCCAATGGAACAGTAAGGCTCCTCACAATCAATGACTGTAAAACACCATTACTTGTAAATGGTCTTTGTCTCAGTCTATACCAGCGCCCTATTTCCAAAGAAGATTTTAAGTCCACATGTGTGGCAGACTCTCATTACCTCTTTTTAGAGGGGGCTCCTACTCCTCATTGCAATTAATTCTTTTTAAGTTAATTTATTTAGTATTAGATTAGATTTCATTTACTAATAATCCCTGTCAAGAAATACCATGTTACAATCGCTTTTTGCAGATTCCCGATCAAATCACAGGCCCACTAAGAAAGGACGATCCTAATTCAAGAAGAGGCAAGCTTTCCCATTGCTGAAACACCATTGTTCACCAACTCTTTGCTCTTTCTTCATTGCTGAAACATCACTGTTCATCAACCTTTTGACTTTCCCCACTACTGAAACACTACTGTTCAACAATCTTTCACACCACTTTCCCCCACCACTGTCAGCAACCTTTCACCATTTTCCCCATTGCTGAAACACCACTGTCAGCAACCTTTCATCATTTTCCCATTGCCACGGTTCCACAATTCTTCACATTTGTCCATTGCCGAAACACTATTGTTCAACAATTCTTCAAATTTCCCCATTGATGAAACAACACCGTCCAACAATTGTTTCTCCCTTCTTTCTATTTCTAAAACACCACTTCCTCAGCAGTATTCTGCAACATCACTCTTCAACAAACATTTCTCTATTCTTCCTATTGCTGAAACACCACTTCCTCAGCAGTATTCTACAACATCACTCTTCAACAAACATTTCTCTGTTCTTCCTACGGCTGAAACACCAACTTTTCGACATTTTCTGTCAATTGCGCTCTCATACTACATTTTGTCCTTCCAGTCAACAAATCCTTGATAAAATTCATCTAACAAATCAAAAGTCTCCACCACGGCCTCTGTAGAACTATTACGAACAGGCATTATATTTTGTTTAAGCATGAATCAAAAGGTAAAGGCAAGGTATGTAAATTCTATGTAAATACAGTTAAGCTATAGTTAATGAGAAGATTCCAAATCATTATTACCACTCGTGTAAAATCATTATTATCGGAACTTGAACGGGGGGGGAGGAAATATCAAACTTTTATACCATCATTTCACATGAATTAACCACCGCCATTCCTATTTACCATCCTTTCATTTGTTTCACCACCATTTGCACGCCTTCACTCAAAAAACTTACTCTGCATAGAAGTTGTTACTCGACTCTTTGACGATGTATTTTATTGAGCTGATTAGCTATGGGAGGCTCTGTTATACGGTACGAACCCGCCACGACAGCCCTGTTAGAACTGTATCCAGAAGCCTTTCAAATTTTTCTGTAGGCAGGATGGCTCGGTTATTTTCAGAGACTCAAGGGTTATGATCAACAACAGGTTCTCCAATTTTCTCAAAATATCCAGGAAGACCATTCCATTGTTCAAGGGGTTCGGATTTCAATTACAGAAGAGGATATAGCGCAGTTTTCAGGTCTCCCTACCAATGGCCTTGGCTTGTTCAGCCATAAACATATCATCCTGAATGCCCAGCAGGATTTCCTCTTTCCAGGGGAACAAATTGAACCTAAAGGTCGGGGTGTCCGACTCAGCTCGTTGCCGCCTCCATGGCCAGAAGTTTCAAAATTCGTCAAACATTACCTTACCTGTGAAGGCTGATACTAGGTAGTCTACCAGCACGATTTTGTCTTGTTGTCTCATTTACGACATAATAGATTGGTGAACATTTATTATTTGCTCGATTGTCTTAAAAATATGTTGCACTACTGTAAAAAGGCTAAATATCCCTCCCTTTCACTCACCCATCACCGTCTTGTTCAACTGCTTATCCAAAAGGGTTTTTCCCAACCAAACCCTCCACTAAACAAACCACCTATAGATCCCCAAGAAGCCGCTGAAATTCCTGAAAATATTCAGGAACAACAACCAAAAAACCCTCCAGACTCTCCAGAAATACCTAACAGTCCACCTACAGACCCAATCAGTCCAATTAACCCCCCTACCATACCAAGCCCACCCCACACTTTACCAGAATAATCCACTCCTGCCCTTCATATTCTTAGTGATGATTCTGAACCAGACAATTCTCCCTGTCCCATCATTGAGGAAAATCCCCCACATAAACGAAAGCAAATTCCTTTCTTTCTGCCCTTTTTGCAAAGAAAATGAACAAGGGCCTCAACAAGGGCAGCCACTACTGCCACTACCCTAGACCCCCAACCCATTCGACTAATACCCCGTACACCTCTAACCTCCCAAATGCTAGAATCTTTGCCTATTCCACCCACGGGCACTGAAACACAAGAACCGGACGCCCAGTATGTTGCGACATCATCTGTTTCAAGCCCAGTAGATGAAACACAAGAACTAGCTACTCATTCAGTAGCTGAAACACAAGAACCATCTACTCATTCAATGGCCAAAACAAAAGAACCAGCTATAGATGTCACACAAGAACCAACTATAGCTAGAACACAAGAACCAGATGATGATATTGTTATTAAGACATAGGAATCAGAGGCCCAGGGTGCTACAACATTACTTTCCTTACATCGAGAAGCTGAAACACAAGAATCAACTGTCGATCCTGTAGCTACTCCACAAGAACCAGCTAGTGCGGCTGTGACTACTACATAAGAACCAGTCACCTCTCAACCAAAACCAACAATGGCCTTTGTCTTACAAGAAAATGAGTTCCTAAAGTCTGAACTGGAATCCTACAAGCAAGAGCTAGCCACAACAAAGGAATCCTATGAGAAGGAACTTAATTTGTACACCCTAGCTCGCATAGCGACCATGTCAGAGGGAACTACAACAGAGAATCTATGTAGCGAATATATGTGCAATCAATGTGGGGACATATACTATCAAGCGGGCTACAAAGTAACTCAAATTCCAATGCTAGGAGCTTCCCCTGCACCTTCGAATTTTGCAGTCAAAGAAGAACACCCTGCTGTTACACAAGAACCAGCAGGACCTTCCAAAATTAAGACTGAGCCCTGGCCTGCAAAAAATATCGAATATGAAACCCTTGCTTGTGTTAATAAAGCTATACAAACATTGCCTATTGATGAATATTCCCCTCCCATCCAGATCAATACCCACACCTTTGTGGAACAAGCCACTCAGACCCTACTTCAGCCTATTACTTGCAACGCTAAAACACAAACTCAACCATGGGATGAGCAGGCAATAATACAAGAATGGAAAAAAGAGTCTATTGTTACACAAGCCAAAAGCCTGCAGGAACACAGGCAGATCTGGATAAATCATATCTACTCAAATTGGGAAGCTTTGGAGAAAACATGCCAGGAATCGCGTGCCCTTAAGAAACATAATAAAGAGATAAAAGGAAGATTGCTCCTAATATTTGATTTGGCACAAAAGCTACTGGCTGCAAGGAAACCATCCTGCAATTACTCTCTGTTCCTAATGGAATGACTTACATGGTTTAAGATCAAATCAGTCAAAGAAGGCAGACCCCATGCAATATTAAATCCAACAGATTTTATTAAAACCTTTGCAGAAGCCTCTGCTATGGATCACCACCTCCTCTGTGAGGCATATTTTCATAATGAGGCCATCCCTGAGAACCGATAGATTAACCTTAAACCTCTTGTCGGTGACATCCAAATTAGGACACTCACCTCCTTCCTTAACAATCAGATTATATGGCAGGATGACTTCCTAGCTGCCAAGCACAATGAGGATAATCGCCTTTTCTGGATAAGGCCAGAACCACAAAATGCTGCCACCTTTGTTACAAAGTATTATCAGTTTTTAAAGAAACCAAGGATGACTCAACACATTCAGCAACTGCAGACATTAGTGTTTCAGGAGTGTCAACATTTTATTAAATCAACAGAGATTGCTGCCCTACAGGAAAATAACATGTTTTGGCAACAATATACTAAGAAAAGGCAGGAACACAATCCTTTTAGCCCCACAAATCTTGAGATAGCAATCTCCAGGGTACCTAGCTACATCAAGTGTGTTCAGCGATGTGCTGAAAGCTGGATAGGGTACCAGTTTCATTTTCCTATCCTCTGGATGCCAGCAGAGAAATATCAAGTCCATTATAAGTTTCCCAAGAAGGCCAAAACAACATCTTGGCAAAGGTTACAACGTGTTCAAGGGTTCAGAGCTCCAACAGACATCACCTTCCACAACTAATACTTGAGTAACTTGCACGCTCATAGTCAGTATTCAAATTCTGATTCAGAGTGAAGTTGCCTGAGGACATGCAACATTTTAAGTTGGGGGGGATGTTAGGACCATACAATATACATTTTTGCTCACACTTTTTTCTACCTTTACACCCTTGTTTCACTCACATTTAAACTCACATTATCACCTTACCCTATCTTTCCAAAGGTATACAACGTCTCTTCTCTTTACTATATGTTTAATCTGTTTTGCATATAATTTTACATTACTCTTGTACTTAACCATTGATCAGAAATGTATAAGTGCTGAAACAGTTCAAACTGCAGATTAGCATTGAGGCCTGTTGCTGAAACAGTTAAAGCATGCAAACGTTGTGGCTGAAACAGTCGGTGGACTATGATGCTGAAACAACAACTCACACAGAAGAAGCTGCTACACTCTCTGTGGTTTACGATGCTGAAACAACAATTGCTACACTCTCTGTGGTCAACGATGCTAAAATAGCAACTCACACAGAAGAAGCTGCTACACAGTCCGTGGTCAATGATGTTGAAACAACAAATCACACAGAAGAAGTTGTTACACAGTCCGCAGTCTACGATGCTGAAACAACAACACAAAACTATTACATTGACCACGACAACCGCACCTTGAGCTAGCATTAACCATCGCTGCTGCCTGAGACCAAGTTGCCAAAACAATCAGAACGCAAATCCCATGGCTGAAACAACCCGCGATTTGCGATGCTGAAACAACATACAACAACAGTAACAAGAAGACAAATAAAGAAGCTATTACTCTAGCCGCAACAACAACACCTCGCTCAACACTTGTAATAACATTATGTTGCGGGAGACTAGGATATCCTATTCCAGTTTAGAAAGTCGATCTGACTAAGAATAGGACTCAAATGTACACCTGTAATTTGTTGATCAAATTGTATCGAAGGGATTATCCTCTTTAAATAAGAGAAAATCATCATTAGATGGGACCTTCTGTTTAACGAAGAAAGGATTCTACAGAGAAGGACGTGTTTTACTTCAGATTGTAATATGATACAATTGATAGATGAATAAAAGATTGTTCTGAGAATTTCTCTCTAATTCCTTTCGTTTCAGGGGAATATTGTGAGAAGGGAGGGCCCACCTTCTTCACAAGATTCACCCATTAGCTTTGTAGAGTGTTAGTGTTATTTCTATTCATGCCTTGATTAAATTATGTTTTGCTGAAACACTACTTTATTGAACTCTGTTTTGTTGAAACACTACTTTACTGAACTCTATTTTGTTGTTGCATTGTTTTCATATGATTCATGCTCGGGTAACTGTTAATCATTCTAGTTAGAAATCCTGCTCGGTGAATTTATGAAATCTTGATAATCAGAGACAGGTGCTGAAGGTTCCTGCTTCGGGAATAGGGTCCTATTCTCTGTTAGGGATAGTTAGCCTTCAGTGGATGTCAATTATTTTAATGAGTTCATGAAAGTGTGCTAAACAGAAACAGGTGTTGAAGATTCCTTCTTAAAGAATAGGGTCCTGTTCTCTGTTAGAGATAATTAGCCTTCAATGTGTGTCAATTGTTTCAGTTAAGCAATGAGTTCATGAAGTGTGATGATTGGAAACAGGTGTTGAAGATTCCTGCTTTGGGAATAGGGTCTTGTTCCCTGGTTATAGAATAGTGGTCTTTCCTTTTGCAGTGTCTTGAAGGGTTTCTTTTCCAGTTTTTTATTTCTTTAATGTAATCCAGTATTCTTTGGACAAATATTTCTTTAAACATTGAACTCTGCAATAGGTAGATTGCTTACCTGTAATTCAAGTTAGAACTTCAGTTTGTTCAAGGAAAAGTATGATTAATATGTTTTTACTACAAATCTAGGTTTCTTTTGAGATTGAGCATATATAGTGCGTGGTTACCTTTGAAATAAATAGACTTCCCTGGGTTGACAATTTGTGTAACACTTGATTTTTTAGTTAAATAAGCAATTATAGTGACCAACAATGGTTTGATGAGAAGTATTTTGGAATTAATTTTTTGAATGCCTCCTCTATATTGTTGTAGGATGATCCCTTTGATGTTGTCTATGAAACATGTTATCCTATTCCATTTTTTAGTCCTTTGACTAGACAGTTGAACCTTGTTCTTGTTTTGACTAGACCATTAACCTCCGAGTCGACTAGTCCATCGTCCTCTGTTTTGACTAGTTCACTAAATGAATACCCTATGACTTCTGATCGAATTGTTGCAATGAATTGTATTTCAACTATTTATTTTTTACTTAGATGGCTTTCCAAGACAATTGAAGCTGGTAGATTTGATGTCGGTTATGTCTCCTCTGGAAGACAAACTCGAAGTCAAAAGAAATGTGTCAATGTTGCATTAATGACTCGTGTACTTGAAATTTATGACCTTTTTCCTACTTATATGTTGAAGGAAAACCTGAGTGGGAACAGGCTATGCAAACAAAAAATGATCCTTTATCAAAGAGTCACACTTGGGAATTAGTACCCCGACTACAAGGAAAGAACATCGTGAAGTCTCGATGGGTCTACAAGACAAAATTTACCTCTGAAGGTGTTGTTGAGTGACATAAAACACACCTTTTTGTGAATGGATTTTCTCAATAAGAAGACATTGACTACATTGATACCTTTTCCCTTGTCGCAAAGATGAACTATGTTCGACTTATTCTTTCCCCTGTTTCTCATTTTGCATGGTAAATCCATCAGATGGATGTCAAGAGTGTTTTTCTTCATGGAGACCTATTTGAATAAATTTTCATGGAAATTCCACCTAGTTTTGTGACAGATTCTAACTTGGTTTGTCAACTCAAGAAGTCACTTTATGGTTTGGGGTAGGCTCCTTGAGCTTGGTATGTGAATACCAACAGTTTCTTTCTTTGACTTGGTTTCAAACATTGTGAATTTGATCACATATTATATGTACTCCACACCAATGGAGACACTTTGATTGTTGATATATATGTGTATGACCTATTCATTACTATAAATAATAATGATCTAATCCTTATATTGAAGAAACAACTTGTTGACTCCTTTAACATGACAAATCTTGGTACTCTGCATTATTTTTTGGGTCTTCAAGTATTACCACTATGTGATGGATTTTTCATTTCTCAATATAAATATGTGATGGACCTATTGACACATTTTAATATGGTTGATTGTAGGCCCTATGATACTCCTTTTCAATATGAGGTAAATCTTATCAAAACTTGTCAAACACCCATAGTTGATGCTACACTTTATCAACAATTGGTTGACATTCTTATTTACCTTACTCATAGTCGACCTGGCATTTCCTTTTCTTTTAGTGTGGTTTCTTGGTTTATGTAGGTGTAGTGACATACACAACAACCCACTAAAACTCTCTATATTAGAGGATTTTAGTGCACACTAACCTACTAAAAGTTTGGCAAGGTACTTATCACTATGAACCTAACTAGGTATTCATTCATAAAACTACTTTCTATACACAATATTTGAGGTTAATCTAAGGAAGTTGGACCAATGAATTTTTTTTTAGATTAAAATTGATCATATGGCCCCTCTCCATATCCATTCAAACCTTAAATATCATTCGATAAAAACCTTTTTGATCATACAAACTACTCCTCTACCCATATAGGCATTTCTTGAAGGTTGTTGGGCCTTTCCACTAGATTCACGTTGATGTATATCTCCTGAAAAATACTTTTGATGACAAAGTTGTAGTAACTATATCATCATTAAATGTGTCGGAAGATAGTACCCCTAACAAGTATGCCTTCCTCGATCACATATCTTGACGATGACACCTCATTCAACGTAGGAGCCATTTACCTTTTCCCATGATCTCCTATTTCATGCACACTTATCATGAGGGGATTAGCCTTTTATTTTTTCATGAGCCAATCAGTATGAGCATGTAAAGGTATAACCCTCACCCAATTATTTACTATATTTAAAGGAAATTAGACACTTTCACTAAGTTTTATATACTTCATACAACCCTCTTTTAATTAAGGCACACTTTTTGAGAGAGGCTCCTTTTATCGTTGGGACATGTGATAATATATTTTCTTTACACCCTTCGAAGACACTTCCCAATGATCCCCTCCTTAAAAATGATAATAGGAAAATCATCATCATCAGGGAAGATATCAAGTGCCCCATCCATATCTTCTAATGCTTCCTCCCGATGAATTTTTCTGACGATGCTATTGTATCACTTCATCAAAGGTAACTTTCCACATGCTCTCCTCCCATATGACAAATCCTCTCGATTAGAAAATCAAGGCTCATCAATGAAATGATAAGCCCTAGTATATATATGAGAAATTTAACACATGAAGTCTTTATTAATTGAATACATTACATGAACCCCCCTTAGAAAATCACTCGAGGAATAACCAAATATTTAAGAAAAGTATCGTCGTTGGAAGACTACGACTCCTATGAATGTTTATAAAGGATTATCCTAATCAATTCTTCTGACGATGAAGTGATTGGAAAACCTTTCCATACTATTCTCGATCTTGTATATCCAACAACAAGCCAACAGAAACTTAAATCTCTCTTTGAATAATTAATTGAGTTTGTACAAATCTAACCAGGACAAAGTTGTAACATCCTAAGCATTTATTACAAAGGATTAAGGAGGAAAGGTAAACCATAAAAATCTTGCTAAACATGTGAAAGTGTAACTTATACTATGATAGAATGATAAATTCAAATTTCTCTGAAGCCTCAAGTAAATAGGTATGTATACTATATGTTTTGGATTTAATATTTTTTGTGACTAGTTGGAAGGTAAAATAATTTTGGTCTTTTGCATAACAATGTACCAAGACGACAGGATGTCTTGTGTGCAAAAACTAGAAAAGTGAAGAAGCTAAAGATATCTAGGCCTACACCTATTATCAGCATGGACTCTTTCACAGTAACAGACACCAATTTCTTCGACAGGAGGGAACACTTACCAAGGTACTACAAAATCTATCATATGTTCTATAATGATGATTATCCATCCGATGGAGAAGAGATATGTGTATATTAGAATATCAAAAGAAGTAGTATTCACACTCTAGTAGCTCACTGATGATTTTCTCATACAACAACATCGTACAATGGTTTTTTACCCAACTCCAAAAAGTGACAACCACCATCGTCAACGAGTCGAAAGTTATGATCACTTCCTTGAAATACGAAGATATCTAGATCAAGTATCAAACCCTTGAACCTATAGTATCATTACACAAATCCTTTCTGGAGAATTTCATGATCAAGAATGAATACTTCAAGGAACTAATGGAAAAATGGTACAATGATGAGTTTATGTGAGTTAAAGAGGGAGAAAGATACATCCCAACTTAGTATTTGAAAATTACATGAATGTTGTTGAACACAATTATCTATTGACTGTACGGTGAAGAAACTAGCACCCACTTCATAATGAAATTTTTTTTTATGGAATATACGATGGTGAATATAGGAAAAGTGTTCAACTAGGCGAACATCCCAACTTTCATCATTTTTAACAAAGCAAAGGAAGCTCAAGGTATGAAAAACCATGGATTTTATATGTTAGCATATTTTATTGATGAAATTTGTTATATGCACCATTTCCCTGCTTTTGAATGGAGTTGGACTCCAAGTCACTCTCCAATTCATATCTATTACTCAAAACTATGGGATATGAATTACAAAGAATATTTTTACAACATATATGACTTTTTATTATCCCCTTTGTACAAGTTGATTTTTGGGATTTATGCACACAGGATATCTCAAGGGGCCATAACAACCCTATGAGAGATAAGATATTGGTATGTAAAGAAATATTATACATATATCATGGTGTATGGGAGTACCGAGTTGCCACATCTCTTACCCAAGTATGTACTTGACAAATTTTTAGCTAGAGAAATTGCATACAAAACAGTGGAAAAGGGGATCATGGCATATCTATTAGAGAAAAACAAGAAATACTAGCCAAATTTCCCACTACATTTAGGAAGATATAATCTGTCCAAAAAACCCCATGTTGACAAGGAAGTAGAATCCTTGAGGGAAATATGTCTATGCACAGGGAGCCTAAAAGGGCATGATCCACATAATATAGTGTATGACCATGTTAAATCAATCAAGCTCACAAACCAATTTATTCATGAAGTGAAATTTGAAAAAGACCTCTTCGAAGGGGATTTCTTTTTTGAATAAGTATTACAAAGGTTGCAGGATCAACCAACCAAGGAAAATATCCAAAAGGAAGAAGACGAAGAGAGGAATGCAGTAAAGGAAAAATTCAAAATGTTACTACAGAAGAAAAAGGAGAAGTTGGAAGCTAAGGAAATGGAATGAGCAAAGAAAGTTGAGGATAGAGAAAATAAAGCCAGAGAAGTAGAATAATAAAAGGGATGAAAGGAAAAAAAAGAGTTGGAAAAGAATAACACCAACCAATATGAAACCCTAAATAAAAATGATGAATGAAGTAAAGGGAACATTGAAAAGGAAATCAAAACCAAACAAGATATGGATCTAGAAAAAAAGAAAAGGGAAGATGATTAAAGACAAAAAGTAGGAGCTGAAGAAGAAGAGAAAAGAAAGAAAGTAGAGGAAGACTCGGACCAGGAAAACAAAAAAAAAACAAGATGAGATAAAAAGAGTCTCATATAACATTGGTGCAAGTATAATTACCATTCCTATTGAAGAATGGACTCCTATAGCATCCATCTCGGGAAATATTTCTGACACATCTCAGTAACTAGGGTTGAAGGATGTTGTAGTGGTTGTAGGAGAATATTATTACAACCATAAGACTAGGGCTATTGAGAGGAGGATAAATAAGATAAAGACGGGAGAATTTTCACTTAAGAATAAACCCTTTGAGATAAGAATAAAATGGAATGTAGGTCCAGACCCAAATAAAAATTCTATACATAATGCATCATCACTAAATGCATTTGTAAGTGCAAATGTTATGTTATTATATGAAATAGGAGAAGCATTGGATATATTTAGGGAAAGAGTAATTGAACTAGAAGCAACTCTAAACACAATAAAAGAAGATTTATCTGGTGAATTCAATAAAATGGCCAACACAACAGAGAAGCTACACAAAGAAGAATTGCAAAGGGAATTACAACTCCAAAAGGACAGGTTAAATTCTAAGTTTGAAAAAAGGACTAGTACAAATCAGGGATTACATTAGGAAGAACTGGAAACTCTTAAGATTACACACTCAGAAGCAATGGAACAACTCAAGACCAAACATGCACAATAGATGAAAATGCTACAAGTAGAACGCCTCGAGGTAAGCATCTACAATGAGAATATAGAGGACATAATAAAACAATAGAGGAAGACAATAAGCTATTGAAGAATATTGTAGAAGATAAACACCAAGGAGCCTTCATCGTATGATCTATTAGAGAAGAATATAGTGTTTCTAATGAATAGATCAGGAATGTGCAAAATCAATTTGTTCATATGTTAAATGAAGTTCAAAGAATCATACAATACCAAATCAGGCTTGGTAGTTAGTTGGAAATTACAAGGAATAAATACCAAAAGGATCAAAATTCCTCTGAAAGAATTACATATTGAAAATTTGTATATCATGATCCACCAAGTACCCTGTCAGTCTATACATCCAGACATATATTATCTTAATGGTATTATATTTCAATATACTCATTTTTTAAATTATCTTGCTCCTGATAAAGATAGGTTAGAATAGTTTAGAATTGCATTTAAATTATTCATATACATCATCAATTAATTTAGTCATAGATTTTAATTCATATGAGAACATTTTGTTCTCAGATTCATATTTATATAATAGTTTAGAATGGAAACCATGCACACAAATTGGTCAAAAATGTCCTCCCAAATGATATTAGGTCTAACTGGGACCTTCCATCAAGCGTTCTTTCTTACCTTTTTAACAGGACATTTTGGACCTGTCAACAGAAACGGTGTTAGAAGGAGGGCCATCAAACGGAATGGCTGCAAACAAAATGTTAAACCCTACCTATTTTATTCTGCTAATCAACACTACACGGTCTAGTGATTCTCACCATTTGAACCCGAAACAAGCCTTTCATCCTATATCATAGTCTATAGATACTCTTGCTTAGGTTTTGACTCAAAGAGGTTCTACGCTCTCCGAGGATATAACCCCAACCCCTCACAGTTATACGAGAGATGAGATTGAGACCATAATAAGAGAATCCCATGAATGTGTGTTGACTCGACAGTGGAGTAGCATACTGACCAAATACCTATTGACTATTAAGTACCCCAATACCAAAGAATCCCTACGAAGGAAAACCCATTCACCCATGAGAATAAAACAACCATCAGGACACCCAAGTATCACTTATCTCAAGTTTTACAAGGTGTTTTAGAATCTTGTGATTTCAAACTAGAACTCTTCTTACTTTTTGGTGGTGGTGGACCTCCCTTGTCGCTCGAATCTCCACCTCAAACACCAAGGAGTGATCATGAAGAAAAGTCTGAAGGACTAGAAGGAGAATCAGAAGGAAACAATGAAGGGGAAGGAAGGCAACTGATCCTTTTCAATCCTCATCTTATGGTTGAGACTAATCAAAATCCACCAAATAACCAACCATGGTTAGTTCTCGATGTTGTTGTAGTACCTAGGGAAATTCATGACATGCCCAACTGTCCCAAGAAATTTCTACCCAAGTTTAATCCCGACAAGAAAGATTATGTAAGACAACTGATCCCCTAATCCTTACTTAGGTTGACGGGGTGTTAACATTTCCTCTTTTTCCACTCAGTTATTTTCTCTAAGTAAACCTCATAGATTCATTTTTCTCATTGAGATATTTCCAACGACTATAACCATGATCAGTTCCGAGCTCTGGATCAAAAGTTACAACCTTCCAAAGTTTTCAAGCATTCATTTTTCAAATTCCACCTCATTGCCACGTGGTACCTTGTTACTCGTTCCATCCAACATGGTGTTGATGTGGCACCTACTTAACTCATTGTTTCAGTTTTTTCTACCCACACCAACCTAAATTCATCGTAGGCTTTGCTTCGGTGGAGCTCCAGATACTCAATCCTCAAATTTTCGAGGATGATCCACCTATCGGGCCCCTCCTAGATCTGATGGTCTTTAGGCCAAGAATTCAACAGCTCTGGTTGTGTTGGCAAAACTAACTATCACATAGGTAATCTTCCAAGTCTTTGATGATTCATCATAGTGCAAGGATGGGACCCACAAGGATCCACAACTAAGATTTCATCTCACGCATCCATTGATCAACGGTCATTGTTAGCCTCAACATCTCATTATCTTTGACACTCCCTTGTCATCGACATTGTAAGGTAATTTTTGTCCTCAAATACTTTGATGATGATTTCATATTTAGGTACCTTCCTCTTTTCTTCTATCTAGACCTATGATTTCCCTTTTTCAATGAATGGATAGGATTTAACAACATCTATATCTAACGGTCTAGATCGTACTCGAAGGCATAAGGACCTCTTTTCCTTCCGGGACCACTCCAATCTCTCCAATCAGTCAGAAAGTGACAAATGTCACCCCCAATACATGTTAGTTCCCCATGTTAGCATCATGACATCATCATCATTGTTCCATATTTAAATGGGACCTAAGACAATCTACGATGGGGATCACCTCCATCATAACCAATCAACGGTTTAGATATTCCCAAACCTTCATCATCATCGACACTCTTGGGTCATCACTTGACTTCACCAACCTTTCATGCTTCTATGGCGATGCATCTAGAACTAACAACCCATATATCTTAACCTATATATATGAGGGTTAAGGTTAAGGAACATGTCCCCAGACTTAATACTGACAGGGACTCACACCCGATCCCTTCTACTAATCATGGGATGACACGTGGATCAAACCATGGCTAGATGTGTGGGATGAAATGGCTATACATGTCATCGTAGGGCTGACACATAGACCTGTCACCACCTGCCACCTATCATGACACATGGTATGTTCATCTCATCAGGACGTCATTCTCCTTTATCATCGTCGACACCCTTGGCCAACACTCAACCTCTCCAACCTTCTAGTCCTGATGATGATGCCACTAGAATCAACGATCCTAATATCATTGGGGTTACTCCTGATAGATTGATTATTATCATCCCCTATGAGGTTTTCACTGTTGGCATTGTCAGAGCTACCATTCCATCTCTTGGTCTGTCTGAGGACTCATTCTCTCGACGATGATGCCTTCTCAATGAAGGGTTAATATCTACTATTGGTATATAAATGGATCTCATTCAATCTAAAGATATTCATAGTCATCGACATTTCCTAGGAAAGAAACTCACTTCTCCCATATTCTATGTCTCGATGATGACGCATCTGTCACTAATGGTCCTGATCTCGTCGAAGATGTCTCAACCAAATCAATGGTCTTCATCCCATATTCTAGTACCTCGTTGTCGTCGCTAGACCTCACATGATTCCCAACATTCGTGTTGAGTTTTCAATAATAAAGGTTAAGGAGGTTCATTCCATTTTTATAATTTAACTTAACCATAACCAATAGTGTTGCATCAACCAAGATCACAAGAAGAAACACTATGCACAAGAACACAAGAAGTATCATGGGAAACCCTTCTTAACAAGGGAATAAAACCCAACCAAAATCCTTTGCTATATTATTCAAGAGAAATACCTTCACCACCAAAGAAACCTAGCACACAAGAGGGTGCTCAAATCCTAGAAGACTAGTTCCCAAGAGAGGTGCACTCTTTTCCCAAGAAGGTGTACTTGCTGAAATTTCTAAAATCATACAAAAGATATGATTCCTCAATGGGGAATTTACCTTTACTTATACTAGACTAGACCTGTCAACAAAAGTGTCTATTGGAATAGCAGGGTCGACCTCACTAGCTCAAAATATAATTAATATTAACTAGATTAATTATCTTTTACATTAATTATTAATCACATTAAGGTGGGGCCGACCTCTACCCTTTACATTACAATTAGGGTTATAGGTTGGTCTTACTCTTGAAAAATATAGCAAGGGATCTTGTACACCCACTAGTGCTCATCCACTAGGGGCACATCCATAGGGATGTCCATATCTCTGGCTCACTGCATTACACAGATGAACCACTTCTTCACTGGTGCTCAACCACTAGGATCACATTCACTTATGCTCATCTACAGGTGCGTCCACTCAACATATCTTCTTTCCCACTGCATTACACAGGAGAGTCATCTGGACTTTCTCATCAACTCTTCTACTCATAGGAGGCCAATACATCATCTTCATTTATGTTCTCATGGAAATGCACCCAACACTTTGGGATTTCACACGTTCACCTTGTTCTCAGCCACAGGCATGTCCAACTCAATAGATCTCCTTTCTCACTGTGTTACACAGAAGAATCATTTGGAGTTCTTCTCAACTCTCTATAAGTAGGAGGTTGTCTCTATGTTCTAGCTCTGTCTCAGATAGGAACCACACACCCCTCTCAGGGGATTTCTCTCAGGTTTGTAAGCTGGATAATGTATCACATAGTTTCAATGATCAACATCTCTTAGGTTTGTAAGATGGATAAAGTCTCACATAGCTGCAATCATCGACACTCCCTCTCATCTAGAGATTCATTCTTCATCATGCCAAGTCTCACAGGGATGTACTTTGAACTTTGTCTTGGTTAGAGTCATCAACAATCCCTCTCAACTAGGGAGGCCCTCTTCACCAAGTTAGTTTGGTGAAGATGTTTGCAATCTGATCATGTGTAGGAAGGTACTACCTGTGTACAATTTTCCTCTGCATCATATCTCTGATTTAAACATATTTCATCTCATCGTGTTTCTATCCATCAGGAAACATTGGGTTCTCAAGGAGATTTACACATGACTCTTGGTTATCATCATAGGATCCATCTCATGGTCAAGTAAATCTTTCAGAAGATTTTGAAGCCATATGGCTTTGCACACTCGATGTTGTATACTCTACTTTTGTGGTACTCAAGGCCACATAGTTTTGTTTCCTGCTGCATCAGGAAATCATGGAAAACTTCATGGTAAGACAACAACTGGATGTTCTCTTCAGGTTGACTGTACTCTCTTCTCAATCTATATCGACATATCCTACAAACTCAAGTTCACACTGGAGGCATATCTCGGGCCATACCCAACTGTGCCTCGTATATATATCTAAATACATGCTTTACTGCTATCCAGTGAGTCTGTCTTGACTGACTTATGGATTGATTAAGTACATTCACTGCATAGCATGAATTAGGTCTGGTGTTAACCAGATACATAAATGATCCAATCACTTGTGGATCAATCTCGTCTGAATCATCATCATTTTATTCAAATCCATCATGGTGGTTTTGCATTCTGTCATATTGAACTTCTTTTAATATTCTTGTTGTATGTTTTCCTTGGCCTAGTAAAAATCTCATCGGTCCTCTGTCATACTTCTTGTCCCAAGAAGTGGTGCATCATACTCATATCCTTTATCTCAAAATCATAAGTCAAGGCTTGCTTGTATCTAACAACAAGGATTTATGAATAAGTCATCAAAATCAGGCTCTCGTAACCAACACTATAATAATATAGGTTTGGATCAGCAACACTCTTGCCGAAACCCAAACTCATCAAGGATACATCCATATGATATAGTTTCCAACTCATGGATGGTAATATGGATGGAAGTGTATCGGGTTTACTAGATCAAATGTCTCATCATAGACAACTCCCTTTGTTTGTGAGAAACCTCTGGCTATAGATATCACTTTGTATTTCTCGACACTTCTATCAGATGCATGCTTGATCTTATAGATCCACTTGGAATTCATCACAAACTTTCCTTTTGGTCTCTGAACAATATCTTATACATCATTCTTGTAATATATACTGGTATTCTTCTGTTATGGCATCTTTCCATACCTGTTCTCTTATTGCTTCTCTATGACAAGAAGGCTCAGAATCAATGATGTGGTTCATGGCTGAAGAGTAGCTCAAAAAATATCTTTGTTCTCTCAGGATGTTCCTTGAGAGGCTTGTATGTTTCTCTACCTCCTGCAGAGTGAGCCTAGGAATACCTTTTATGCCTTGCTACAATACATTTGAACATATCAACTAGAGCAACTGGATCAGCTGAAATAGTGTTTATCTCCCTTTGAATTGCTAAAGGGGGAGAAGCCCTTGTCTCACTGTCAATCTCCATTTGATATTATCTAGATATTTGAAAATATATCTCTTCATCAAGGACAACATCTTTTCTTGTCTCAATTTGTCTCTGAATAAAGATGTCGATATGGAATTTCTTTGAAGAGTCACTGTTATCCCATAAACGTATCCTTTATCCCTGAAGGGTCTGGCTTGGACTTCTTCTCTTTGGGTACATGAAAATACACTGGGCACCCAAATATACTGAAGTGTTCAATATTAGGATTCTCTCCGGTGAAGGCTTCTTTGGGAGTTATGTTTTTCAAAGTCTGGTGAAGACTCTTGTTCTGAACATATATTGTGTTATGCATGCTTTTACCTATAGAATCGTAGAAATATTTTGATCATGTATTATTGCATTGGTTTCCACAATGATGGTTATATTCTTCCTCTTTCTCAAATAGTTTTGACTCCCTCTGAGTCAAGTGGCTCCCTCTAAAGGATAAAAATATTCTTTTGTTGTTAACCTGTCTGGAACAAGAAAACAAGAGGAACCAAAACAAGAACATCTCCTAAAATAGAATACTGAGTGCATCTCTAGAATTAAAACAATGTAAGGATTTGTTTCACAGCTACAACAACTACTTGTAATGTAGAAAACTTTAGAAATATAGGTTAGAGGAATGACAATTACAACAATCAAACCTGAATTCTTCACTTTGAGTGTGTTGTTCCTCTAAATGCACTGATATCCCTCTAGATCCATGACTTCAGCAAAAGGTTCCTTCCTCCTGCAATTTCCCTCATAACAATGATACAAATAATATGTATACAAGTGCATACCTGAGGGTGCTGATATGATTTCTCCAATGGATCCTGGCTGATCTTTGTCCTCTTGACATCTTCATGAAGGAGGTATGTCACAGTGACACCTTTTTGTATCACCTACAATAAGTCTTCATTTGAAGTCTTTTCGTCCATAAACTTGAAGTTGCTTTATCCATCAAGCTTAACTTCCATCATAGTTTTGTTCATCATAATTTTAGATTGTTCGCAACCCTTTGTCAACTAGGCTAGAAAACCTAACGGCTAGGCTAGGCTATCACTTTTAGGTTTTTTTGGACTTATGACTACCAACAATAATCATTTGAAATATGGGAGAACACTAGAAACCCTAATACTGAAATTTCTACAGAAATTAGTGAAACCCTAGAAACCCTAGGGCCAAAAATTCAAAATGCTCAAAAATGCAATCTGGAGCTTTTTGGAGGTGCATTGTAGGAGTCTGTACACTCCTATGTACTTTTTATCCCCAATGTCCAAGTGACAAGTGATGAAACACCTCAAAGAGGTAGGTAGTATGGAATTTCTGGAAACACTAGGAGGGTCGTACGGTTTTGCAAAAGAGAGAGAGGATGACTGAAATTTGCTTGTGCAATGGATTCTTCAAGACCTGTGCTCTGATACCATGTTGAGTTTTCAATAATAAAGGTTAAGGAGGTTCATTCCATTTTTATAATTTAACTTAACCATAACCAATAATGTTGCAGCAACCAAGATCACAAGAAGAAACACCATGCACAAGAACATAAGAAGTATACTGGGAAACCCTTCTCAACAAGGGAAGAAAACCCAACCAAAATCCTTTGATATATTCTTCAAGATAAATACCTTCACCACCAATGAAACATATCACACAAGAGGGTGCTAAAAACCTAGAAGACTAGTGCCCAAGAGAGTTGTGCACTTTTCCCAAGAAGGTGTACTTGCTGAAATTCCCAAACTCACACAAAAGATATGATTCCTCAATGGGGAATTTACTTTTACTTATACTAGACTAGACCTGTCAACAAAAGTGTCTATTGGCATAGCAGGGCCGACCTCACTAACTCACAATATAATTAATATTAACTAGATTAATTATATTTACATTATTTATTAATCACATTAAGGTGGGGCCAACCTATACCCTTTACATTACAATTAGGGTTACAGGAAGGTCTGACTCTTGAACAAAATAGAAAGGGATCTTGTACACCCACTAGTGCTCATCCACTAGGTAAATCCATAGGGATGTCCATATCTTTGGCTCACTGCATTACACATAAGAACCACTTATTCACTAGTGCTCAGTCACTAGGATCACGTTCACATGTGCTCGTCCATAGGCACATCCACTCAATAGATCATCTTTCCCACTGCATTACACAGGAGATTCATCTTGAGTTTCTCATCAACTCTTCTACTCAGAGGAGGCTAACACATCATAATCATTTATGTTCTCATGACGGTGCACCCATCACTTTGGGATTTCACAAGTTCACCTTGTGCTCAACCACAGACACGTCCAACTCAGTAGATCTCCTTTCTCACTGCGTTACACAGGAGAATCATATGGAGTTATTCTCAACTCTCTGTAAGGAGGAGGCCATCTTTACGTTTCAGCTCTGTCTCATATAGGAACCACACACCCCTCTCAGGGGATTTCTCTCAGGTTTGTAAGATGGAGAATGTCTCACACAGCTGCAATAGTCAACATCTCTCAGGTTTGTAAGTTGGAGAATGTCTCACATAGCTGGAATCATCAACAATTTGATCGTCCTCGACGATAATTATTTCCTAAATGAAGGGATAAGATCCCTTGGCCTACATATCTGACGGTCAGGATTTAAAGAAATATTTCAAGGGCCTCCTCACCCAATAGGACCCACTCTCATCCTATTGACCAATTATGTGTCTCCAGATACCATTACTAAGTATGTTAGTTTCCCTATTGGCGTGTGATGTCACAATGACATCAAATCTCTCACTCATCCCCTTTTCATCGTCATACTTTTCTTTATTCCTCACCTCTCAATATCTTTTGATGATCTCTCCTTTAGATGTATGGATGAGATCTAGTCTCCCTTTCGAATAAAAAAGTGTGATTCCTCCTTACTCAAAACACTGGATTTATGTAGGGAAAACATTTTGGTTTTGAGACTTAAGAACTCTAGGATATTTCTAGGATCTTCACGGGGATTTTACAAGACCCTCTTAACCCTAGGCTCCACTACAAAAGACAATATATTCTATAGAAATATCACTAGATAAATAACCCATCCTTGGATGGTTGGGGTCCTCTCTCACTCTGGAATTTTTGGCTACTGATTCTTGCCGACTCAATAGACCTTAAGAAATTTATAGGCAATAACTTGGACTTAGTAGTCCTATAGCCTTTGCGCTACATCAATATACTAGTTGGAACTTTGGTTCCCCTAGACCCATATGCGTCCCATGAATGATTCAAAACATGTAGGCCCTCCTTTATCTCAACTTGGATTATCTACGACCTCCTCCATCCTATTCACTCCATTATTCCTTTGAATGGAATCATAAGATATAACCATACATGAATTTATATTATCTTTTAGATACAAAGACTTGCCAGTAAAACAAGCATGAATTCTACTAATTGGGCATACACATTCGCAACATCCATATGAGCATTCCAACAATGAATTTATTTAACATGCATCCACATTCATAAATATAATACATGAACAATTATGTCTCTCTACTAATTACATAGAATATAAGATTACTTATCTGGAACTAGAAGAAATAGGTAATTGTTGAAGGATGTGTCACTTTCCACCCAACCATAAGCACAACTTCTCCTGGTGTTTTCACAGTTGGCCACCCCCAAACCAGAGTATGATGTCATGAGAGAAATTGCTCCTTTTTCTCAACAAACAACAAGGGATGAAGGCTACTCTCCTTGTCCCACAGGAACCTGACATCCCCATATTCAATCCACTAAGTAAGGGAGCCTGTAGTGATTACTCAATCAACCACTAAACCTTCTACAACCCCTTTTATCAGCTTGATTTGAAGACACTTCCAAGAAATTCATGTACCCAAAAAAATTCCTTTTCCCACCTATTTTATGTTCTCTTATGAACTAGATAATACTCACATGTTTATATTACGCATAATTGGTCTCTCGACCCAACCATGCACAAATTCCATCCTTCTTATCCTTTTTCCCACAAATTTCCTCTTTTCTTTCCTTCCTCAGCAGGATTTCATGGGTCAAATAAAGAAACTTGTAGATCGGTACTCTGCCCATCCTCTCATTTATTCTTGAGGAAGACTCCCCAACTACCAACTTGATTGGTAAATAATATTTTTAGGACAAAGGACAATTCTAGGTCTGAGCATTTCAAATCCAGTAGAGTATTGCCTGGAAAGTTTCATCCCAACCAATGATGGTTCTCCTGACCATTCCCTCTCATGATATCATCTCTTTATAGGAAACACCTTCAGTAGTTTTTCATAAATTTTTCTTTTTTATATTTACAGTAGAAATATGATTACATCACATTCTTTAGACATGGTTCATTATCTTTCAAAATTCACACTTAATAAGCCTATCCATAGTTTGGTAATGATAGAAATTATATTTACAAGTTGGGGGAAACAGGGGTATTACAATCCCCTCCTCATTAAAGGAACATCGTCCTCAGTGTTCTACCTACTATTTTTATTTATATGCACATCAGTAAACAAAAATGGGTATGCATGTTTCATGGCATCCTCCATTTCCCATGTAGCTTCATCTGGGCCAAAATGTTTCCATTTCACCTTTACATGTGCAATGGTTCTATTCCTGAGTGGGATCTCCTTCCTATCTAGTATATATTGTGGTTTTGGCAGGAATTCTCCCTTTGGTTCCACCTAGATCACAAACCAATCAATTATATGAGTAGAATCATGTACAGAGTAATGACACATGGAAAACATCATGTGATTTCAGTGTGGGATGTAAAGCTAATATATACACTACATGCTCCAATCTATCCAAAATTTCAAATGGTCCACAAAATTGAGGTGTCAACTTGAAACAAGTTCCCATTCTCAAGGAACTTATTCTAGGTCTAATTCAGAGATACACGTGATCTCTGACTTTGAACTCTCTAGGATTTCTATTTCTATCTACATATCTTTTTTGTTTGTCCTGGGACACTTTCAGATTTTGTTTTATTTGATTTACTTGTTGTTCCATTTATTTGAGCATATTTGGCCCAAGTGTAATTATGTCCATTATGTTGTTCCAACTGAATAGAATATTGCATTGTCTACCATAAAGAGACTCAAAAGGACTCATTTTCAATGACTTCCGATAGCCATTGTTGTAGGAAAACTTTACCAATGGTAGATGTTCTTCCCTTTTCTTGGGCTGATGCATCACATGTATCCTTAATGTGTCTTATAATACCTGGTTTAACCTCTCTATCTTCACATAAGTTTGAGGGTGTTAGGTTTTGCTAAATAATAATTTAGTTCCAAAACCATCAAACAAGACTTCCAAAAATTTGAAGTAAATTTAGCATCTTTGTTTGATATGATTTCCTTAGGTATGCCCTGCAACCTAAATATTTCTTTCATGAAAATATTGGTAATATATGTTTTCTTGCAAGTTGATTTATAGGGATAAAGTGAGAAGCCTTGCTTATCTTGTCCACAACTACCATAATGGCATCATTTTGTTTGGTTGATTTAGGAAATCCTATGATAAAATACATGGATATGGTTTCCCTTTTCCATTATGGGATTGGCGGGGGCTGCAACATCCTGATGTAGGAGCATCATTGGCAAGTGCACAGAGGCAGTACCAATCAACATGTGGGAGTTCTTCCAAAACCTCAACGCTGTCAATCCAACAATTTTGAGGCACGCCTGAACTCAATGTCATAAAAACTTTGAGACACGCTTGAGCGTTGACTCTAGATAGAGATTGGTCTAAGATAGCCAGTATATTAAGTTTTAGAGTAGATAAGTAGGCAGGGAAAACCCTAAAAATCCCTCGAAGTTAAATAGAGGTTTTGTACGCCTAGATTTAGCTACAATATAGAGGAAAAGTAGTCGTAAGAGAACTGCGAGTTAGCAGGAGATTTCAATTGTCAGTTGTTGTAAATTGAATGTATTTTGTAGTCATTTTGGAACTTTTGAATATAACAGACGAAAAGTTGATCCAAATGCATGGTGTGTGAAGAGTGTTTTCAATTTCCTATCATTCTATTTTTATGAACAAGTGAATGAATATCAAAAGGAGAGAATGGAATTGTGAATGTTATTTTTTCAGTTTCAATTGTTTCTCTTCATTTGAAGCTCTGCAAGGTGTGCATTGAGCCAGAGGAGAATGCCAGGAGATCGAGAGGAATTTCTCTGTAATAAATCCCTTTGATATGAGTTATCGAAATCCCTTAGATGCAAGGAGTGTGCGGGAAATCGAAGTCTGTACAAGATGAAACTCAGAAGGAATAACACTTTAGGTAAGTGTTAGCGAGATTGAGGAATCCCATTTCCCAGGAGGAGCGAAGGGAAAAACCTTCGGAGACTTATAAAATCTTCTAAGTCTGAAATATCAAAGCTCATGAAGGACAGGAACCTTCAAATCAAGAGAAAATCAAGATCGTCAGATTGGGGCTCC